>MU401803.1:0-29304 GCA_022579005.1 Poronia punctata
AAATATAAAAATTATTTAAAACTATAAGCAAAGCTTAATTTAGCTATTATAAGCTATATATATTAAAAAAATATATAAGTTAAATAACTTTTTAAACAAAATGCTATTAACTTTTATAAAATCTATTAAGCTGCTTTTATATAAAAAAACTGCTACTTATTAAAAAGTTTATTATTATTAACGTAAAATTAAATTAATTATATATACTATAATTATTACTAAACTAAATATTGCTTTTATTATATTATAGCTTATATAATTTAATAATAACTTTTTTTTTATTTATTACACTGCTACTAACTAAGTATTAAACTATTTTTAAGCAAATTAATACCTTACTTTATAGTTTAAAAACAAAAATAAGCTTAAAGTAGCTAGTAATTTATTATTTGCTAATAATACTATTAATTAAAAAAGCTTATAAGCATATATAATGCTTTTTTTTAGTAAACTTATTAGTTAAAAAGTAAATAAATAAAATACTATTACTACTTTTATAATTAAAGCTAAGCTTTTTACGTTAGCTTAAACTATAAAGAAAGCTATATTTATTAGCTAGCTTATTAATAAGCTTAGCATTAATTTAAAACAAAAGCATATTATTATTTAATATAATAACTAGTAAATTATTAGTTTAATAAATAAAAATATTATAATACTTAAAACAAAATTATAGCATATTAATATATATAACTACTAATTACGTTAAAAAATAATTAATAAAACGCTTTAAGTAGTTTATATACTAACAAATTTAATAATAGCAAATAATTTTATAAAGTTCTTAGCATAAAATAAGTAAGCAAGCTTTTTATAATAAATTAATTTAGTTAATATTAAAGCTATTTAAACTAAAATTAACTAGCTTATTACTATAAAAGTATAAAAAAACTAAAAAAATAAATTAAAACAATTTAAAATACTATAACTATTACTATAAAAGCTATAATACTATAAAATAAAAATATTATTTATAGCTATAAAATAAACTAGTATATTAGCTTATTTTAAAAGGGTATATTAAATCTAATAAGTTATAAGATAATAAAAATTAATATAATACCTATATAGTAAAAGTTATATAGCTGCAATAAGGACTACTATAAAAAAAAAAGTCCTTTTATAAAAAGTCCCTCCTTACCTATTTAGTATGTGCAAATTTTGCAAAGAAGAGAAGTTTGACTTTCTTACGCGTACATTAATTAATACATACGATTTAGCCATTTATGCTAGTTCTAACAGTACACGTGTGCGAGGTAATCAATCACCCGCGACTTCCTTCGAGTTGACTAAGTAGGTAGGTACATATAGAGAACCTGCTCCTAGGTATGTACCTAATGTATGTAATACTCAATGACGCAAGCCTGAAGCGTGAGTTTCCATTTGTCCCCATCGGCTTTCGCGTTGGAAACCTGTATCTGCGTGTCGCCTATTGAAAGGCAAATCATTCACAGACTTGAAAAGCATAAATAAACTTGGTGATGTGGTTTGAGGTACAGTAGGTACCTACTTACCTCCTACCTAGGTACGGTACAGTGACCCCAACACTCTAAAACAGCTGTCTCCAGGTGCTCTGTAGTGCGCTAACTTGGGTACCTAACCTCCTGACCTGTCCGTCCCAGACTAGGAGTTTCATCCAACATAAGCTCAAAAATCTACGGTCAACAGAAAACGTGGCGGCAGGATCATTTAGGTTCCGATCAAATCGTATTCTTCTTCCTATCTTGTTGCACGGCTCGTAACCTCTGTTGCCCTTGTAGAAGCATGCCAATACTATGAAGGGCCCAAATGGAGGCTTGCAAATGCATGCCTACATATACCTTATATAAGTACCAACCTGCCTATTGCGACCTACTGAACCTAACAAGAAGAGCCCCGTATCGACTCCAAAGGATTGGCTAAGAACAACAGATTAAGAGGAGGAATGGAAAGAGAGCTGAAGATTGATTCTCTTGGCCCTGTGCCCTCAATGGTCCGCTATAGACCATGAATAGCAGATGTGATAGGCTACATACCTGGACTTTCCTGACAGCCTGGGTCAGTAACCACATCCTTCCCAAATCATGTCAAATGTGGCAGTGCGATGCAACCCTGATCACAACGGTTGTCAGATGCCCCCTCAGCTCGCCAGGTTGCCTACCATCTCCTTCATGGACCATATTTCTTTAAGCATGATATCGCCCAAACATCTCGGGTGCTTTCATGATGCCGCCGACCTCATTCGATGCACCGGGGGCAGAGTCGGACACTACGGCGGTACTGCAAGCTGCCCTCGACGAGTTTCACAGCACACTAACAACTGATGACCTTGCTGAACTGCACAAAATCAAAAATGTCCCCGACACCGATGCGGTCATGGTTTTTACAGCACAATTAGACATGCGAAATGCCACGAGGAAGGGCCGTAGCTTCTCTAGCCGTCTTTATACCTTCTTACAGTCCGTCGGTGACATCTGCAAGGTCATTGACACCTTCATATCAGCCCGCCCAGAGATAGCTGCCCTGGCGTGGGGTAGTGTGAAACTGGCCATGCTTGTAAGTTCACGATGAGAATATATGGAAGAAGCTCTGGTTCTCATCGCCTCGGAACCTAGATTGCTACGTCGTACACGTCTTCGTACGAGACCATCTCAGAAACGTTCCTTGAGCTAGGCAGACTTTGTCCCATTTTACGCGAGTACGAGGTAATGTATCAGAGCTCAGAGAGGTTGCAACAATCCCTCTGTAGATTCAATGCTGCTATAATCCGGTTTTGCAAGGACATAATAGAACAACTCAGGCGACCCTGGCATGTGCAGATTCTGAGTTCGTTGAGAAATGATCTCCAGTCGGGTGCGAATACCATCAAAAAACAAAGCCAAATTGTTCGGGACGAGTTGCAGCTGGCCAAAGCACAAGCCATCTACCAAGACCAACAACTTCAGATTGCCGAACGGAAGGCAGCTTCCGAAAGTAGAAGAAAGCTTCTACCTGTTCTGTCAAGGACCGAACGTGGTCTCGATCGTCTATCCTCCCAGCAACTTGAGAGGGACAAGCGCCATGCTCGTAGGTTCCCTTGCAATACACCTGTCTCCTATCCCATGAACGACTAACATGATAAATAGGCGAGCGAAGGCGGAAACTTCTTGACGCCCTTTCCGCTTATGATTATTTGACGCCTCTCAAACAGAGCCGTCGAGAGCGGCAAGGCGGCACTGCGCAATGGATTTTTCAAACACCAGAGTTCGGCCGGTGGATTGATGGCTCGCCACAAGTGCTCTGGTGCTCTGGGAAAAGTGAGTAGACTGGGTGAGCCACTTCATCTTCGTATGCTTACCTACCTTTGTTAGTTGGTTCTGGGAAGACGATACTCGCGTAGGTGTCCCGGTATAATCATGTTACTAAATATTAATAAAGCTAACGGATTCTAGTTCGAGCGTAGTAGATTACCTCCTGACCGAAAGGCAGGCCCCGGGAACACTTATTTCTTTCTTCTTCGTTCGTTTCGACAACCAGGAGTCCCTTGCTGTCGATACCATTCTCCGGTCACTCCTAAGGCAGAGACTGAATATGCACTTCCCTACTTCGCTAGAGACTGCGGTGACGGAATTGGGGGTTTCAAGTGACGCTTCCGAGATAGCTAGAGTCCTTCGCTCAACTCTACCCCCCACTCAGTATTTTGTGGTTGATGGCCTAGACGAGTGCGACAAGGACGCTCGGTACGATATACTCAAAGCTCTATCTTTAGTTGCCGGGCCCGGATCGACGGTTAAAATATTTCTTTCCGGAAGGGAGAGCATGTCGGACGAGGTCGCAAAGTGCTTCGGATCAGTTGAACACATTTCGATGCACGAGAGAGCCATCGAACCTGACATTATAACATATGTCGAATCAACCATCGATGAGAAGATAGCTCGAGAGGACCTTGTCGTTGTAAACGACGGCCTTGTTGACGAAATAAAACAGGCCCTCATTAAAGGTGCCAAGGGCATGTAGGTCAAAGGGAAGGCCTTGTTTTGGTTGAACTTCCAATGACTAATCGTCTTTTTAGGTTTCTGTGGGTTACCTTTCAGGTTCAGGAACTATGCTCCCAGCATTGTGATGAAGACATTAGAAAGGCAATCGACAACCTCCCGAGCGACATCAAAGAAACCTTCAGTCGTGCACTCCGCCGGATTATCGCCAATGGTCAGGGGAAACATGCCCGGCGGGTTTTCCAATGGGTCGCAGGCGTCGAACGGCCTTTGACCATGGAGGAACTCCGAGAAGCTCTGGCCATTGAAATTGGTCAGGAGTACTTCAAGCCAGAGCGCCTTTATAGCGACATGCATAAAGTCACGTCATGGTGCCAGAACCTTGTTCGACTCGACGAGGAGCTTCACCTGGTTCAGTTTGCGCATAGTACGGTCTTGCAATTCGTCCTCGAGCAAACAGCACACCCGGAATTCCGCTACACCCACGAAGAAGTCGACCACGATATTGGCGAGATATGCGTTACTTATCTTAGTCTGAACGACTTCAGAACAACACTAGCCCGGCCGTCCCCAATGCCGCCTTCGGTTGATCCCATTAACCTGGCCCGGACAGCAATACGGCAAGAATCAAAAAGTATCATGTTCGGCCATGCCATGCGGGTGATCGGCCGAAGACCTAGTAGGAATATCCCCATATCTCGTAGTGCTATCGGCGATACTTTAGACCCACGAGACCGAGATGCCGCCCAAGATAGAGTCGAGTCACATCATCCGTTCCTACAGTATGCTTCGGTGTATTGGATTCACCACACAACGAGATTTGGCCGGTCCAAGTCCTTGACATTTACGTTATGGAACAGACTGACACGAGAAGGTCATGATCTGGCTAGGACACCGTGGGGTGGCAGGACCTTTGACGTTGAAGATGCGGCCGCTTTGGACTGGATATGTCAACATTCCCATGTTGCACTAATACAAAACGTAATGACTTCTCGTACTGGCTCGTATCAGCCGATCCATACTTTGCTAAAGCAGTGCGACCTTGACGTTTTAAAGTCTATCTGTCGCAAACCAGACTTCGATTTGTTCGATATGCATGTGAGAAACGCGACCCTCTCTGCTATTGTCGCCCTTGGGGAGTCTAAGGTGATCAGAAAGCTTCTTTGGTGTGCTATCGAGGACAACTCCAAGAACTCCAAGACGATGCTTTGGCGTACTACCGTGAACGCCCCCGATGTTGGACCTCTGAGACAAAACAAGGGACAAGACATTTTGGATATAATGCTAAAAAGCGGTATCGACGTACATCGGGAAGGCGAGCGTGGCCAAACGGCATTACGGCACGCGATGAATTGCGGTGATGAAAAGCTTATAGAAATATTGCTTCATGCCGGTGCTGACGCAAATGCTCATGACAATGACGAGCCAAGTCTATTATATCGGCTCCTTGAAGACGCATACATGGACGGTCACTTCTTCACCAAGGGTCATCGAATTGCTGAGATGTTACTCAAGGCTGGTGCGGATGTCAACGCTTCCATCGGCAATGGTAAAACAGCTCTGCACTTGGCCACCTACTGGGGGCAGGAGGGAGGAGTCCAATCGTTGTTACAGTTTGGGGCCAAGGTCAGCGCTGCCGAGGCCGACGGGACAACGGCCCTATACTTGGCCGCCTACTGGGGACAGAAGGAAATCGTCAAAATATTGATAGAGGCCGGCGCCGACGTCAACGCTACTGAAAACAGTGGTATAACGGCTCTGCATTGCGCCACATACGAGGGTCATGAAGAAATTGTCAAAATATTATTACAAGCAGGGGCTGATGTTAATGCTGCAGATGGGGGTGGGGAAACGGCACTACATGGGGCGGCAAAGTCCGGGATTGATTCAATATTGACCGATATTCTACTCAATGCCGGGGCTGATGTTAATGCCGCTACCGACGATGGCCAAACGGCCTTGCACGTCGCTGTTCAAGGCGGACGACAAGAAATCGTCTTCAAGTTAATCCACGCCAATTGTCACACAAACGCTACAGACAACCTGGGCAGAACAGCGTTATATCGCGCTGCTGTCCTCGGCGACGAAGGAATTGTCAAACTGTTGCTTGATGCTGGGGTTGATGCTAACGTTACCGACATAAATGGTAAAACGGCCTTGCACTGTGCCGCCGCCGAAGAGAACGTGGAAGTCATCACCGAGTTAATACACGCCGGAGCTGATGTCAATGCTGCGAATAAGAGAGGCGAGACGGCTCTTCATATTGCGGCAACATATACACTGGACCCAATGATCATCAAGATCCTGCTTGATTCCGGATCGGATGATCGTATCACCGACCGGAAGGAGACGACGGCGCTATCATATGCGATGCAAGCATATAATGACGGGCGGACCCGTCGTAATAGAACCGAAGCTAATAAGGAGCAGATTATCAAACTACTACGGCGAGGGGCAGGATAAAGAAGTAAGATCGGTCTTTTACTATTCTTACCATCTTGTACCCAATGCAGGTAACAGGATACGGCCTGCGATGTTGGGTAACCTTCACCCCTGTCTGTGCTTCAAGACGTCGGCCACGAGGGTTTGAAGTGTAACTATCGATGCTGTACCCCGTTAGGCTCTTGCTCACATTCCCTCAGGGATGAAACACATGACTCTCCATCGTACCGTCCATGCCATGATCAAATTCCATGCATCCGGATCGTCTATAAAAAGGGGCAGTCAGACTAGAACTCGTCTCCTCTGAACTTCTTTTGCTCAAGATATCGAACTACACCATATTAACAACCCCTCCTTCATTCAAGACGAGAAGCTTTTTCTTCAAATTAATTAAAAACACAAAAGACGAAACACGAATAGCCGGTAATTTTTCAAAAAACTAAAATGTGCGTTGTGTATTGGTATATCGACTGGTGCGAATACGGCAGCCACGAAGTCGGCCGTGAAACGACAGCAAGCGAAGAGCAACGCTGCGAAGACTCCCGCACTAAGAAGTGCAGCCAATATATCTGTCCGAACGTACAAATTATTGAGGCGCTGTCCGAGATCAAGATTTGCGTTACTTGTGCTGAGGAGCAGAGACGTAAGGAGGAGGAAGCAAGGGGTCGGAGACGTCATCGGTGAGGAAGGGGATTTGTGTGTGGCGGAGTAGATTGCCTCTAGACTCTGTATTCTTCTACACGGGAAGGAAAACGGATGTCCAGTGTATCTACCGCCTTGAAGTCATGGACTTCCCTTGTGGTAGCGGTTCGACACTGAAGAGTTGAGATGCTTCGAGGATGAGGGTGGTGAGCGAGCGAGCGATGCCTTTTCTGTTTTATTTGATTTGTTTTTGGCGATCCGGTCAGATGGTTAGGATTGGGATTCAAAGTCGAATGAGCGAATGTTTTATTTTTTGGTATTTCTTTTTGGGTTTGGTTGCGGTCGGCTGAGCAACTACTTGTAGAGGCTAGATATCCTATCACGGGCGCGCAAAAATGAAGGCTTTTCTTACTTTTTTCTTTCTCTTTTTTTGGGAACGTGTACCTGACTTCATCACAACACAATACACGGTTCTTTTCCCTCGGCAGTGAAGTTTTTAGAGGTTCTACTAGGTATCACGGTATCTCTTGACTATCGCTAGATTGATGCGCTCGTGTCCTTCAAGGGAAGATTTGGCTTGGATTGCGGACAAGACACTCCACGTCAGGTCTGGTCAAGTCATCTGCTTGACTAGAGATGGGTCGCTTCAACAAGTACACGTAGCTGTAAAATACCAAGAAGGGTGTAGGACGATGTAAAAAAGAGAAATGGGTAAGCAAGCTCCAAACATGTACACATAGAATAACCCCATCAACATCGACAAGCGCAAAATATGACTCTCTCGGTCGCAAGTCGGTAGCTATGCTGGAAGGTCCATGTATCGTACACATACCTACAAACAAGATCCGCAATCTCTGGAACGCGGTACGAAATCATTCTTTGGTCCATGTCGCATACCTACAAGCCCGTATGAAGTTGAATTTACCTACACCTCTCACAGCTGTTAGAGAAACAAACCGTGGCTATGAATCACATGTCTCAGTCCTCTGCCGCATTCTTGTGGAAATTATTCAGCCCGAGAACTGGAACAAGGGAACCCGAACACGTGGGCGCGAGCGCGAGGCCCCACTATCCATTGATTCACACCACCGTTGAGGCCTAAACCCAATAGATCGGTTATGACGTAGGAGAATGTCAGGTACACAATACTAGGTACTTACCTAAGGTTAGACTACTTACTGTACCTTGTTTTTGAACCCTTGATTTTTCTTGGTTCTGTCACACGTTGAAACATTTAAACCTAACCTAGGTATTTTCACTCGGGCATTTTTTATATATATATATATATATATAACGTTCCAGTGCATGGCATGGTGTAGGACAACATAATCATGAAACGGCAATAATATTCTTATTCATTTATTGCTACGAGTATATTTGACGCAACAGGGCAAACAGACAAACAAACGGACGCTTGCAGATATCGATCAAGCCTTGAACAGGCCCTCTTTAACTTTTCATGGCCTCGAAATTTCCGCAAATAGTCAAAAAGCCACAATGACCTCTTGTCCGCCACTATTTCTGTGTGTTCTTATTGCGCTTCTGGTCCTCGTACCCCAGGTCGCAGCTTTCGGTGCTGGCGAGGTACCGATCGGTAGCGAATTCAAGGGCTATGTCTGGCGCCATGGTGATATAGCCGAGGTGTTGGCGTGTCTGCCCGCAAGCTTCATCACGAAGCATCGGTTCACGCAGCTGGAGCGCAAGCAGATCTACTTTGGCAACTGGCTACGCGACTTCTCCCAGGTCATCGACACGACATGTTTGGAAAATGTTCCCGAACCTATTCTCCGCGCCATCGTGTCGGTGATGGGCTTCCTGGAGTTTGGCTTCGCGACGGATGAGTTTGAGGTGACGCGCGAACGACTTGGCTGCTATACTCATGTCGAGCATATCGACAACCCGGCTGGCTATGCGGACGATGCTAAGAAAGTTGACGAGCGATTGAGAGGCCCGGTTGATCCGAGAGAACTGGAGTTCGACCCCAAAACTGGAATGAAGAATTACATCGCAAATTCCGGGCAAGGTTGGGATACATCGGCAGACTATATCCGTGAGCAGCTGAGGAAATGTATCGAGTTTGGGCGAGTGAAGGGAGATGCGAATGCAAAGAAAGAAAGATATATCCATCTTGGCGCAGCTTTACATACTCTGGAAGATTTCGCTGCGCATAGCAACTTTGTCGAACTCTGTTTACGCGAACTGGGAGAACAGGATGTGTTTCCGTTCGTCGGAGATGCCTGCAGAGTCGAAGTCCCTCATAGACTGTGGAAGCGCAAGAGAGTAGCGCCTCTCGTGACGGGCACGTTTGGCATGCTGGACATCTTTCACAGTCTCTTGGGAGAAGCCGATGATATGGCCATTCTACAGTCCAAGGGCTCGCTAGGCGAACTGGAGAAGAAGTTGGGCTACGGCGGCGTAGCGTTTGAACAACTATTTGACCTTATCAAGAGCGCCATTGCAGTTGTTGGTAAGGTGGGAAACGCCGACAACCCGTTGCTGCAACAACTGGAGGCTGTTGCTCTGATTTTCCAGAAAGCAAAAGATAATGCACCGACCGTTCCCAGCATTCCGAACATCCTCGGCTCCGACACTAGCGACAGCGACGAAGGCGACGAGAGCAAGCCGCCACAAAGAGCCGATGGTATCACGAATCCCAACTTCCTCTGGCAGGCCATTGAACCGGTATTCTTCCTTCACGATAGAATGTCGAAATGGATGCAAGAGAGTGCCCAGGAATCCGGAGAGAGAGGGCCGGACGAATCGAGAAGTCAGCTTGGGGAGAACACCAACCAGCTCGTTTTCCAATTCCTTACTATCATGATCGAGTCGGCTGTTAGGGAGCTCCGGAACGCCGTCAAAGCGGCAAAAGACAAGGTTGACGAAGAGGCGGCCAAGTCTACTGCAGCCGAAGTATATCAAGATGGCTCTACTGCCTCTGATCCAAGCCACTCCGACTTATCCAAAGATCACTTTAGTAACGTGCTCAACCAAGTCGCGGGGCTTGTAGCGACAGTAACGACAAACTGGGCGACGCAGCAGGTCGTAAGATGCTGGGATAACCTTACGTTGGATGAGGAAAAGGTGATTGATGAGATCCTCTCAATACTTCACCATCCTGCCTTTCCCAAGAGGAAAACGGTCATCCAACAATACATGTTTGACGAGGTGAAGAAATGGTGGCATGGAACTTCGAGGAAAGAAAAGAACCGTCTTCGTCAACAGCTTACCCGAGAAAGCGTACAACAAAGAGGACACGAGGACCATGAGCTGACGTTCAAGGAGCTCATCAAGACGCGCAGGGGGGCCGCGGTTTTCCCAGGCTCGCGTCCCAAGGTGATTGCACCTCCGCGAAAAATCTCTTTCCCCTTGACATGGGCCCTCAGCGAAGCAGGAAAGGATATCCGATGGATTCTCTTGACTCTCCAGAGAGGCATAACCAACCCATCTCAATCCGCGAGAGACGTTTTGCGTACTTCTGGTGGTCTGGCTTACGGCTCCGGTCGTATGATATTCAGCGTGGCTGGGTGGGTTAAGGATAAAGTCTATGGGCTAGCATGGGGTCCAAGTACACCGGAGCGGTAGTGCCATGGGACAGATCAGTGAGGTTTGGCGTCTAGAGTCATGTATATATAGAGGTGGTGCTGGCCTACAATACTCTAGACCAGAGGACTGCGACAAAGGATGACTCGTGCGATCTTAAGCCCGATTACCTGGGGCCGGTAAGGCCATCGCATGACGTCATTGTAAATATAGGGAATCGAGTTCCACAGGATACCCTCCAGAATATATACTAGAAACGATGAACTTGAGTCTTTTACCAAAATAGCCCAAGTCGGTACACACACATGTGGGAGTAGAGTAAGTAGAAATCTGCACCGGTCGGCGTTCAACCTCCCCAAGTTGATGAGTTGACGTTGATAGCTCCCGGTGGAAATGACCAAGGTCGGAGACTTTGCAAGCCGCGATATCATAATACCTCCCGTTAAATCAATAATTACCAGTAGTTAAGCCAGACAACACTATATCTAGGTCATCTTACGAGTACAAAGAAACACGTGCTGACACGGTCCACCGTCCAGGTGGCACAGGTAAGATGTTGGAACAAGTAAAGTCGGAAACAATACAGCTTGATTGGTTAATACTCCTCGTTCTGTGGCACTTGTTGCTTAGATGGGAATAGATGCATGCGGCACGTTGGTTGCGTATGCTGAATAATATGAATTTGTCTTCCCAAGTCGTTTCCTAAAGAGTGCTGACACTTGTCCCTCCCTTTCCGCATCATAATTCCAAATTTGACCAACCAACACTCACCTTAAGCAGCAGTTAATAATGTCTTCACCACTTCTCGTCCTCGTACCCGGAGCATTCGGTACTCCGGAAGGGTTCAGCAAGCTGACCCCACATCTTCTCCAAGGGATCCAGACATATCCCGGGGGATACCCAAGCTGTAATCATCCCGACCCGGCGAATGCCGATTGTTCCGAGGATGTGGCGGCGCTTAGAAAAACGCTGGTCTCCCTGCTAGATGGTGATTATGATGAGAAGAAGAAGCGGGATATAGTTATTCTTGCTCATTCGTATGGTGGTGTGGTTGCTGGGGGTGCGGCTAAGGGGTTGGATAGGGAGAGTCGTGATGAGAAGGGGTTTGGGAATGCGGTTGTTGGGTTGGTTTATTTGGCTGGGAATATGTGAGTGTAACCAGCACTCTAATTTGCATTTTCAATAGGAGGAAGCAGGCGCTGATTCCTAGTTACAGTACGCTCGAGGGCGAATCCCTACTTGATGCGATAGGAGGTTCATACCCCCCCTTTATCAAATCAGACAAACCATCAGAAGGATACGCAGTTATCGAACCAGCACGGGATATTCTATACAATGATGTCGTCGAATGGGACCCGGAGCTCGACAAGTCTATGCAGCCGCATGCTCTTAGAGCTTTTGAGACGAAAGCTCCGGCGCCGGCTTGGATGGATAGGGGGTTTGATGGGAGGAGAGTGTATATTCGGACTTCGAATGATCAGTGTAATCCTACGTTTGTACAGGTAAAACTTCCTAGACCACCCCAGTTCCTCTATATACTCTTGACCGGGGAAGTTATAACTTATTGCTGATCTGGTTGTTAGGACCTATGGATCGAGAAGACTGGCGTCGAGTGGAATGTTGTCCATCTTGAGACGGGACATATGCCGTTTATCAGTCGACCGGAAGAATTGGGTTCCAAGGTTGTTGAAGCTGTCAATGGATTTAGGAAGCTTTAGGAGAAGACTTTTCAGTCAGGAATTACACGATACTAGAGAGGTATAATAGGATACTTTTAGATGGGCTTCTTTGGCATGGAGGTTCTGTCCAGGATCAGGCTGAAAAACTAACTCAGGGAATTACTAAATAGAACGAAATGATTCAAAACAACCTGACTGTGTATGCATGTCATATACATAGAACTGGGACAGAGTCCCTCCCTGACCGTTCGCCTTTCGCTATACTACGTACATGTAAAAGATGGGCATTCGATAATTCTTTAGTGAACGGGAGAGGAATTGGAATATGACAAAATGCTGCAACTTTAAGTAGACTCCAGCTTGTTTGATGTTCATGAGCTGTTATCCTGTTTGTTTGTTTGAACTCAAACTGCAGAAAACAACTTCCCGAGAACCTATGACAAGCAGTATCCGAATAATGAATTTCAGTAGGGTTGACTCTTCAAATCATAGGTCCTTGATTACTAAGATGGTAGTAAGGGTCCATTGGTTCCTCTGGCAACTGCACGGTTTTTGTTCTATCACATCATCTACACTACAGATATATGCTAGAATATCGTTCTCTCAGTCTCATATGAAAGCCAGCAGGGAATTGAGCAAGGTAAAACGGTTATATCAGACTTGATTAGGGTTAAATAAGCAAGGCCATCCACGTGTATACCAAACAAGTTGATAGGCTAGCTGAAGTATGTCAGTCCACCACTGAAGATGCCTGCCACTGTTTAGAGGAGACAGGAGGGTTCTGTCCCTTGTCAGAATGTAGTTCCAAAGTCACACTGGGCACTAAAGTATGTCACTTGTTTGATTTGTCACTAAGACTTCACATTGTCAGAGGGGTAGTTGCCATTGTAGTTTCATCGAAGGGTTCCATAGCCCTGCCATTCTCGCTTAATGTCCCATTGAGCCCCCATTGACACGTTCCTGCCCTCACAAGAGCCCCCATAGACAGAGTCAAACCAGCACAAAACAATAACAAAAAACTACACCGCCTTGAGTTCACAATGGTGAAATACACACCGCCCTAGTTTACAATGGCAGAAGTGCATTATGGTCCTGGTTTTGTGCGGCAGAAAATGTCTACAAGTATGCCCAAGTTTCCGCCGACCCTCTGTCCCCTCTCCCTCTTCTTCTTTCTTTTATTTTCACCTCACCTCAAACGGTCTCGCACACCAGCAGACGTATCTAATCCCCATTCTATCGTCAAAACGTTAGAAAGGGATACCAATGGTGTTTTCTGTCCTCGTAAGTTGTTTCTTTTCTTCTCTCTTGTTGTGCGCGCAAGTTGTCAACTTGCTGCGAAATCCTTTTGTTGTGTTATTGTTCTCGGCGGCCCCCTTCCATTCCGCATATCCATCATGGGAATGTCCCAATTAACTAAAGCTTCATATTGGGTAGCAACTGCCACAACAGGCGTTGGAACAGACCTTCAGGCAGACGGCCTTGTTCGTCGCCTCATACCCATGTAAGTCAATTATATCTCTTTGTCACATCCTCAATACCTACATTGGATTATTTTTATTATCTCTCAACTCGCCGACCACCGCCTTTGTCGCATCTGAAATTCAATCATGTCTTATCTAACCCTACCCTCAAAGGCTTAATCACTTGGGGTTGTGGTCTGCAATTGTCGCAACAGACACTGCAAGCTACAAGGATATGGTGTTGCTTGGGTTCCGTCTAAAAGTAAGTCAACTATTTTCATTTGATCTTTCAACACTTGTTAGTTATGCCAACTCCTGTGGTTAATTTGTACTCGCCGACCTCCCTTTTACCGCTTATTTACCACCCAAGGTAAAACTAACAAACTCTGTGTTTCTTTTTAGCTATCACCCAGTTATAGTCGGCAACAACCCTGCCGTGTGCTCACAAAACACTGTGGGCGTGTGCCTCCCGCCTCTGAGAACGAGAGGGTGGTGTGAGGGTCGCTGTGTATGCCAACCGCATGGTACAACTCTTCCATACTCATTCTTTTCATACCAATATATATCTAACAGGTCAAATAGCACAGCAGGCCCAAGACTCTGGGCGATCCTACTCTTCCAGTTCAGGAAGAGGAACCGGCGACTACCAAAGTCGGGTGGTGGTGCTTCTTCCAAAGAAGAGGTACTGGGGCGTTGCTGGTCCCTCTGCTCATGCCCACAACAAGGTATGTTCGCCTCTGCCCTTCCGCGATTGTCGTCATCTTCCGGGATACCAGAATGGCGCCTGCGCTTCGTGCGTCTACCAGTCCCATGGACGTCGTTGCACTCACTTCGTCGACCCTGCCGCCGCCAACGACGACAATGACGACGATGATGACGACGAGGGGGAGGGGGTTCCTGCTATCGAGGAGGGTGGTTCGCAAGAGTCGGCGATCGCTATCGAGTCGGACGAAGAGGAGTCGGAAAGGTATGTCTTGTTATGATCTTTTCGGAGTTTTATATCTGACAATTTGAATAGAGCAGCGCGGGCTTCCTCCTCCTCCTCGTTCCCAACGGGAGGAAGAAAAAGAGATTGCCACGGTGTGGTTGGGGTGCCTCTTCACCAACAAGAAGAGGTTACTCGTGGCGTGGTGGGAGGTGCTCAGCCGCGGCCCACAAGAACCGTGTGGTATGTATTGTCTTTATCCTCTCTAAACCTACTCGACATATCTGACAATGTGTATCTACAGGTGCCCGGCTCGTCTTGAACACGAAGACGACGACATGGACTGTCGGCTGCCTCTTCTCAAGAAAAAGGCAGAAACCCTTTCCCGGTCTCTATCCCGACCCCACATCCTCTCGGTGTTGCCGACTCCTACAACACCCACCCCATCCTGTCTTCTCCATCAAAACCTGCCGAGAAATAGATTCTGGGTCCGTCGGTCAACAGACACTCCGGGAGCACATCCGCTACCATCAACAACCAGAAACCCACTGTCGTTGTTTGCTTCGCTGTGCCTCTTCCAATACAGGCTCGCCCGTCCACGACTGCTTGAACCCACCTTTCGTGCCGTGCTTCTCCGGGCGACATTGACGTCTTAATCGTCGCCCGTGGCGTCTCACTGTACCACTCAAACCATGGGACGTGAAGAGAACAGGCGTCAGCAATAGCCTGTCCTCCCGCCGCATGCACGACATACAAGTCGTCGCATGTTTTGCCTTCTCTTACTCGCTTTATATAAGAGTCACGCCCTTGCATAACACCACACGTTGTGCAACTGTTAAAGTATCATGAATACATTCGGACTTCTTTTCACCAACGACCTCGGCATGGAAAATCGCCATAACATCCAAACACCTTGTTGTTGTGACTTTATAGACACCAAGTATCCCTTGTTGTCCATATCCCGCCCCGCCATCCTGCCGGGTGTGTCTCTCTTTTCGTCTGCTTAACCAACTAGACGATGTCGAGGCTTGTCACAAACAAGACCAGCATCTCATCAAGTATCAAACCCGTGCTCTCCATGTTCCACGACAGCCGTTCCCCAGAGAACATTCAACCCCCTTCTCTGGTTAGTTACAATTCTCAAAACCAAAAAAAAAATCATGAAGCACAAGCTAACCTCTCCATCTAATCTAGCCATTGTCCGGATCCAGACAATTGATGCACCTGGTTCGGTGCTGTGCCTGCTTGATATAGATTAGCTGGCTGTTTTTTTTCCTGCTTGGAATATACATGCTATGCTATCTGTTTGTCAAGCAGAAGTTGGGTTTCTTCTACCACAGAGAAGAACCCACCTTTCTTCGGCTATGAGTACGGTTGGGTCCAAGTGCCCAATGGAGAAGAGGCCCCAGAGGGGTGTTCTTCTCTAACAACAAAGAAGAGCCCTCCTCCACCGTTCCGAGATCCGGACGTGGCTTGGTGGTAACTTAGGGATGCTTGTTACAGATCTGCTGGCTTGTTTTTTTTTTCCTGCTTGGAATATACATGCTATGCTATCTGTTTGTTCAAGGCAGAAGTTGGTGGATTTCCTTCTTCTTCTTCTACAAAGAAGAAGAGAACCCCCCCCTTTCCTCGGCTATGAGTAAGGTTGGGTCCAAGTGCCCGATGGAGAAAGAGCTTGACAACCCCAATGCCGGACTCTCTCTCTCTCCCTCTCTCTCTGCCTTTCTCTTGTCCAACATCAAGAGAAGGCTCTCGGAAAAAAAGGCAGGCGTTTTTCTTTCGGCCAGACTGGTGTTTTTAAGACCCGGCCCGAGATCAGACAAGTGTAGAGGATCCGGGAGTCACGGCCGGAAATGCATACGTTCGATCAATCAAGGGTCCCGTCGTCTACCTCAAGGCTGGTTGGTGGGGCTCTGGGGAAAAACACCTGCCATCGAAAGGCGGTCGGTCGGTTCTGGTCTTCCATCCGATATAGCGACAACCTCGACGGATTTGAAACAACCCCTCGACAACAAGGCTCGAAAATTTTGCTAGTTGGTGTCCAAGATCCGGGCTGATACACTAGCTGCGGACCTCCTGAGCGCGAACAAGTTTCAGATCGTTGTCTCGCCCCTTCCTTCCTCTTGTCCAACATCGAGAGTGAAGGCAAGCCGGCGAGAAAGAGAGATGTAAACGAGGCCCAAATCGGTGTTTTTTTCCTTCCTTGATATAGATTAGCTGGCTGTTTTTTTTCCTGCTTGGAATATACATGCTATGCTATCTGTTTTCAAGCAGAAGTTGGTTGGTTGGTTGGTTGGGTCGGGTGTTTAGAGAGAGAGGTCTTTGATACAACATTCAAAGCCTCTTGCTGTTTTGTTCTGTACAATTCTTGGACACTGCACTGGGGTCGAGGAAGTAGATGCCCGTCAAAGACTGTCTGTCCATTGCGGGCTACGCATCAGATACTGGGTTGGGCCTGTTTCTTCGACCTATAGATAGGTTTCTCTCTTGTCTGTCATTCAGTACATTAATGTTACCCCAGGACTTCCCGCACAAGTCCAGGCGAGGGCGCGGGTGGTGATGCAGGATGTATCGCAGCGAGAGGGGGGGGGGCCCTGTTCCCGAGAAGGGGTGTGGTGGGATTGGTACAGGAGAGCTTGGAAAGGGATATGGTACTGAAGAAGTTGGATACTTTGTTCTTTTAGGATATCGAGTCATGCCTGATCGAAATAAACGAAAAATGATACCTACCTATCTATCTTCCTCTGCTGTGATCATGTGTGCGTATAATATAAAATGACTTGGTGTTAAGGCTATGTCTGAGATGGGGTAAATCTAGATTGAACATTGAGTGTCGTAATACACTAACCGACGTAGTACTTTGTTGTTTTGGTCTCTTCGTTGCTTCCGACTGTCCACATTAGCCATGCATGTTATACAATACAATGATGCGGCTTACGAAGATTAAATCGCCATGTAGGGTTGCGGCGTCTACGTGACCACTGACCAGTTGGTTCCTTATTGCAGCAATTAAGTAGTTTTCTATTTTTAAGAGATACCAACATCACATTTGTTGTTGGCGACAGGTGCAGAATGATCATACTGTCACGGTTCCGGTCTCGGTGCCTACGTGTACAGACCAAGTCTACACCGAAACGCCTATATAAGTAGATACAGGAGACCTCTGCTTCTCAGAGAAACCTTCCCTCCTTGTGCAATAACAATAAGTCATTACGGACCCCCCGGCAGTGTAGACTGTGACACATGCGTCCAACCCCTTTTCTCCCCAATCAAGAAAACGGTGACAAAACCTGATCCTATTCCACCTGGTGACTTTATAAGAAACCATCTTGTTCTTCTTTTCCCCTTTATACCAAACACTTCACTGACCTCCCCTCCTTCATTGACTAGGAACCAAAACCCTTTTTTCCATCGTGGGTATCCCAGCAATCCAACAAATATTCAATTTCCCAACAGTCTTTATAGAGAACATCCACGTCCTTCCCACTGGCAATCTCCTCCTTACCACCATGGAACCACCAAACCTCCTCTACATTCTCGACCCGAATTCCCCAAACCCAGAAACAAAGCCAGCAGCTCGATTCAATAGCACCGTCACAGGTCTAACAGGAATCGTGCCTCTCGACGGAGACCTGTACGCCGTAGGCGGAGGAACACATACCGCTCCTCTTTTGGATTTGAAAGAGGTAGTTTCCACGTATACATCGTGTCACTTCAGACAGGAAGCGTGGTGAATAGTATTCCTGTTCCCGACACGGCAACATTAAACGGTATGGCAGCTCTACCACGCAATCCGCATATCATCCTCGGTGCGGATTCAATTGATAAACGGATATTTACTATTGATACGCGTTAGCAAAATCTGTAGAGGTGGTGTTTGAAGATGCTGCGCTTGCGCCAAGTATTGGGGTGTTGGGTATTCCCCCTATCGGAATCAATGGGTTGAGAATACGCGAGGAATTTCTATACTTCACCAATTCCAACCAGGGAACCTTTTCCCGCTTTCGAATCGATGATCATGGGAATAAGATTTGTGGTATTGAGATATTGGCTCGAAGTACGGCGGCTAATCAGATATATGATGATTTTTACTTTTGATTTGGAAGGGAATGTTTATATCGCGGTGTATCCGTCATCTGTGGTCAAGGTTACGCCAGAGGGTATGCAAGAAAGAATTGCTGGTTTAGAAGCGGAGTCGTCTCTTGTCTTGAAAGAGCCAACATCGATTGCACTGGCGCGGGATGGGAAGTCTTTCTATGTAGTGACTGGTGGATTGTTCTATGCTGATCCGAGGGAAGGAGGTCAGGTTGTTCAGATTCATTTATAGGCACATAAGATATTTCTTTTACACATAGTTTCGGGCTGCAAAAAGAGAAATGGGGAGTAAATAATAATAATATCATCGATCAGCAGTGAGTGAGTGTATTGTATTTGCCTATCGGTGTCATACAGCGATCCAAGTTATATAAATGCAAAACACTAGGTACCCAAAGAGCTTGTCCAACGAAAGCTATAGTCATCTGAGGCGCTACTCCGAACCAACGGCATTCCAAGGAACAGCATCACCTGAGCGCTTTTCGGAGCCAACGGCATTCCATGGAACAGCATCGCCCGAACGTTTCTCAGAACCCACCGCATTCCAGGGAACAGCGTCACCCGAACGCTTTTCAGAACCCACAGCGTTCCATGGGACAGCATCACCCGAACGTTTCTCGGAGCCTACGGCGTTCCAAGGGACAGCGTCACCCGAGCGTTTCTCAGAACCCACAGCGTTCCAAGGTACGGCGTCGCCTGAGCGTTTTTCAGAACCCACGGCATTCCAAGGCACGGCGTCTCCTGAACGCTTTTCGGAACCTACAGCGTTCCACGGGACGGCATCACCTGAACGTTTCTCAGAACCCACCGCATTCCAGGGAACAGCATCACCTGAGCGCTTCTCAGAACCCACAGCGTTCCAGGGCACGGCATCACCTGACCGTTTCTCTAAAGCCAGACTTAGTATACCTAGTGAGTTGACAAAGGTTCGGCAGTAGGTTAGGTACTTACCGTTGGTTGTTGGAAGGGAGAATCCTCCAATGACCAACAAGCTCATGGTAACGCCAATCTTGAAAAGATGCATGATGAAGTAAATGTTTGGGAGGTCTTCTGTCCTGGAAAATGGAGTGGAGTTTGGTGGTTGATGAAAAAGAAGAATATGGCTATTGTTTGTGCTGAAGACGAGAGTGTTGAAAGGACGAGTGTCAAACTGACGGCTGGTTTCATTCCTTTATATAGATACTAGGTGATAACAACAAGCTCTAGATGGGTTCTTGATCTCTCCCGATACCGCACATCCTCGCGTGATATTGCGTGGCCAATGTTGCGACTCTCCCAGGCCATGGATATGGGGGGGGGGGATAATCGTCTAGACTCTTGAAGACTAATAGTAGGTAGTATCTGAGGATCCTAGCCTGTTTCCTGATACCCCGAGTGATGGCACATATTTGCTGCGTGCGTCGAATGCACAACGTGGGAGCTTGGAGGTCGAGTAACTACCGTACTATCAACATATTATCTTTTCTCTCAATATGTAGATATCATACGATGTTGATGCCGATTTGAAGTATAAGGTATTTCAGTGTCATCGCCGCTCCCTGTACGTCTGAGGCGTGAACTGGGCTGTAAGCCTTATGATACGCAGTTCTGTTCTCTCCGGTCAAAATTGAGTGTCATCTCCTGAGTCCGATAGCATAACATTTGATGTTACACTGGCCCACTTATGCGAGTTTGAGGCGTACTTTATCTATTGTGGAGGACTTAGGGATCAGTACCTATTGGAAAGAGCGGAGGTCGTGGGGTCTACTCCAATCTTCAAGGATTGCTGACGATTTCCCCCGAGTTTAAGTTCTTATTTTAAGCACCGAGGTCCATAAAAGCTTGGGGCATAAGTGTGGTATTATCAGATGATCGATTTGCAGAAAGAGATCTGGATTCGCGCAGGGGTGATGATTGGCCTAGAAGATTTAGAGTTGCGTAGGGTCGTACCGGTAAACGGCGTATATGCAGGCGAGCTGTACGTGTATGGAATATGCAGTCTAAACTCTGGACCCTGTAATCCTCAGGCTTCCCTATTGCAGATTGGTCCAAGAGAGGAGTTGTCTATCTTTGGTCATAATGTATGGCTATGGCGCAAACGCCGTTTCTACCTCCCTAGATGGATAGGTACCTATATTCCTGTGTCCCACCACTGCCTGGCTTTGGCATTGTTTTCCTATTACCTCGACCCTCCCATCTATTTTCATCGCATAATCCGTCGAAATTCTTCCCGGTATCTTTCACAATGGCATCATATTCTACGTTAAAGGACGTTGAGGAACAGCCAAGCCTCCATCAAGACGGCGATGATAAAGAGGATGACGGTTTACTCAACATCACGGCACGATGGAACCGTATTTCTCGCTGGGACGTGTTATCGACGTGGTTTCAGAGGCATCGACTTGCCCTCATAATCCACCTCGGCCTCCTTACTGCCAATCTAATTATCGCTATTTACGCTTCCAAGAGCCTGCCGCAGTGTAGGATAAGTCCTGTCTTGGACCATAGTAAGTTGTCTTCTATAACCAGCGGTTTCAACGACAATCAGAGTCTATAATGCCACGATTTTCCTCCTTTAGGTGAGCTAACGTTCGGCTCGCAGATCCTCTCAAGGACACAATTTCATATAAAGAGCATCGCTTCGAACTTGAACCGATATATGCCCATGATGGCACGGTGAATATGCACAAACCTACACATTTTACCGGACCACCTCGACCTGAGCTTGAGGAAGCATGGGAAAAAATAATGAACAGTAAGTGCACGATATCTGATCCAGGAAGCCTCTGAGGATTCTGTATCCCATGAGGGTGGGAATTGGTTCCCCGCGACAGAATTTAGCAACTCGACTTGCCGCTAACTGTTGTTTATGTAGACTCCGAGGTCAGGGTAAGCAAGGAAGAACTAGGAGGGTTCAAAAACGACGACAGCATCGTCCAGCTCGCAGACGGTAGTGGATATTACGTGACCGTATCTGCCTTTCACGGTCTACATTGCGTTAGAAGACTGCACAAATACATATGGGCAGATACCTACTATCCTGTTATGACCGAACGCGAGGCATTCTTTCTCAAGGGCCATACAGGTAAGTGCTATTCGGGCGGTTTCGCCTTTACACCTAACTAACTGATGATAGAGCACTGTCTCGACTGGCTGAGGCAATACGTCCAATGCCACGCTGATCCCACCTTGAGTCCCGTCCACTGGACTACAATGTAAGTCATGATCAAAATAAATAATATATCAGAGGCTGACAGATGGTGAAAGTGACGGTGTCCCTGTGGCCAAGGATGTAGGTAACCGGATGTGTGCCGCCTGGGAACCGATTGAGGAATGGATGGCTGAGCATTCGTTTGACCCCTTTCAGCCCGGGTTGCTGGTTCATCCTGTGTTTGGCGTACCGGAGACTATTAAGGATGCTGGGAAACATGTCGAAACTGGTTTGCATGAATCAGCGGAAGGGAAGCTATTGCATGCGGATGGGAAGCAGCAGGGGGCAGACTTTGTTGACGATCCTGTGGCCTAGGTAATCCAGTAAATTAGACACTCATATATTCCCACTCTATGTTTAAACTTCTCTCGATCCTACAGCTTGTTCTTTTTGATGTATGCTACCTCCGACGCATCTAAGATGCCACCACCATGAAGTATAGGGTTATTTTGTCCTTTTTTGCCTTGCCATGCTGTTGTAACATGGGCTACCAGGAATGGTGTCATACCTGGAGCACAGGAATCGGCACATATGTTTAGTAGTATCTCCCACCTATCATGGCGTATTCGGGCCTTTGTGTGACATCATTGTATTGACCTATCCCCTCTCTACGAGTAGAGTCTAATATGCCTGGCTACCCATGCGATATTGTGCGACGTTGTAATGTTACGACATGACTATGACTATTGTGTGTTCAAGGCATCTATGAGATAACGATTGCCTGCCACCGGGACACGTGCACCGAGTCTTGGTAAATACCACCTTACTATTTAGGCAATCCTGAAACTGTTAAGGCTAGGTAGTACCGGTAGCATTGGAGACGTTCTACACGTGACCACCTAAACTTCCCCTCCCCATTAGTAATTGGGGGACTTGGACCTTGCGACAATCAACAGGATAGCCATTTACGGTAACATTGATGACGATGAGTGGTTCGACGGGTAAGCCAAATGTTGTGATACACATCCGTCTATCATCAGACAGTTGTCTATCTACCTCTCATCCATAATTGTGCCGAATACATGCATGCATGCTCTAGCCTGCTTCATCTGGGCCTTTCCGTGCATGCGAAGCTATGCTGAAGTAAGACAACAAACTCGACATTGTGACCTCACTAGCCCGCTGTGCCGTAAATTTACTTTCGCCATACAGCATCTCCAACCTGTGATGAATGACAATCCAAACCTCCGTTGATACACGCTGGCTACCACCACAACGTCGTATTTCCGTATTGCCGTATTGGTAATAATCATCACTGCTGTCGCAATCGACAACCCTTCGTTGCTTTCACTGCCTTCCCTCGAGTTTCTCTTTCCTCAATGCCCTCGAATGTTGCTTTCGCTTGTTCTCAGTCTTGCGTAACACAGGAAACTAGCATGTCTTCAGACACGTTACCCTTCCTATCACAAGTCGACGGTGTCGACTCCTCCTCCTCCTCCTCGGAAAGATGCGAGTACCGTTTCCATGATATCACAACTGGCCGGACACTATCCCCTAAATCTCATAAACGGCGACTTCTTTCCTCGATAGGGAAAGGTCTCGTTATCTCGCTGGCAATCTGGGGCTTCTTCAACATTCTTCGCGACATCGCTCGTGTCATATTTCCACATTGGAATATCCTCAGTCAAATAGACGTCTACCGCCCAGAGACTCTACCTCCAGGTCTGAGCGACTGTCTCTGCGGCCATACGCTAGAAACAGCTCTATCGCTCGACTGTGTCTATGATTCCCTATCCATAGCCTGGCTACCTCCAGAATGTCGAGACGACGCTCTCACAGAAAAGTTCGACCATGCCGGACCAGGACCCGGCGGCTCTTGGGGGTATTACCTCGACCCAAACGGTACTATTCCACTATCCAAGGACGAGATAGCGGATCTTGGACCTAAGGGAGGTTCATTCTGGGCATCGGCGGATTGGCATATTGCTCATTGCGCGTTTTACTATCAGAAGTATAAGCGGATGGGTCAGACGGGCGTGGTCATGGAGGCGAGATATGATAGCTTGATGCATGTCGAGCATTGTGGGAAACTTATTATTAATCCTGGGCCGGATTATTTTTATCTTATTGAGGTTCCTGTTCGGATGAATGGGAGTGTTGATGTTGGTCCTGTGCCTCCGACTAGGGTTGGTCCGGAGATACCTAATCCTTTTGGTCCTCAGAGGTCACAGGATCGACATAGATAGGTTTCGGGGCCTCTGGGATGGAGTTATATCCTCTGTTATCTGCAGGGGACAGCCTGGCTGGTAGCGTACATAGAAGATAGAAAGACCATATTAACATTGTCGCTATTGCTTTTCCTGTAGCGTAACTAGAGCACAAGCACCCAAGTAGTTCATGTAGCTCATTGGGATATGTGTATTCTTGCCTCTTTCTAGGGCCAGCATCATCGTGTGGCACATTTCAGAAATGCAAAGTTGAGGGGTAATTAAATTTTCAAAAAAGAATGCTTGTGGATGTGGCTCCCGGAGTGGTATTTAAGATAGAATACCTCTGTAGCGGTCTTCACAATAGGCAGGCTTTATCCGTTTTTGATCGCTGGTGCCGTGGTTGACGGTAGTTTTAAAATCAATTCGGGCAAATGAAGAGTAGGAAGTCACGGGCACTCACGTGACTAGCGCAACCGACTCCCTTCTATATACGTACTTCTAGTCAGACGTTATATAAGACCAAACTAGTGTATCGTGACAACATGTCCTAAAAGCATTCATCCTTTGTATAATAGTAGTGACTTGAATGAGATCTTGTCTTGTCCAGGCGTGCATTGGAAGTCAGGATTGTAACAGTCCTTTGTGTTATGCCAAAGGAATATGCAGAACACAAGAGATGCTAAGTGTATGATCTTTTAAAGACATTAGGCAGACATGCATCACGGAAAAAGGAAAGTGTAATTCCAGATACTTTAAATCCTCAGTATGTCTCTAGACAATTGCTACATGAGTATTCAAGGTCCCAGGACACTTTGTAGAAGAGGCAAACGCCAACGCCTCCCTTGGTATTATCTAGCAACTTCCTTGGTTATGGAAATATACATATACAGCCTAATCTTAACATCTATGAGCCATGCCCTTATCATCATAAGTTCAGTACCTTGATACCTGCCTAGTCTGCAACAGAGGGACCATCCTGTCCGGGTAAAAAGACCTAGCCAGACAGTCTAGTGTAGCTACGTCGACCGTCTTGACAGATAGCGTCTCTCGACGTCTACCACATGCACATAAATACCTGGACTGTTGCCTGACTATCCAACCCAAGTTCTTCTTCTACTTAATATTAGCTTGGACTGTCAACACCAAGACTTCCTCTTTACCTTTATCTTAATTTCCATCCTCCGGTCTTCCATACGATCATCAACACTTCTGTCCTATTTTTCTGACTCTTGCCTTCCGCACGGTCATCAACATTACCAAATAAGCACACCTGTGACCAAGACTAGTTCCAACTATCAACATGGCACCCGCCGCAGAAAGCAGCAATGCGGACCAGGTCCGTTTCCTCATTGCCTGCATCCGGCACACCGATGCAGGAAAGGTAAATATATCAAATATTCCCTACGTGTACCCAACATATCAACTGACTTGTACAGGTCAACTTTGACGAAGTCTACAAGGCCTGCGGTATTGTCTCCAAGGGCGCTGCGTAAGTTACTTTCCTCATTTCTAATCCATCCTTTCCGCTTCCAATCTGTCTTTTCTCTCTCCAATGTTTCCTTCCTGTTCCTAATTCCCTTCCTTGTTATAATCTTCTTCGGTTTTCTAATACTCCCTCTATCCAGAGCCAAGAGATACGAGCGCCTCCTCAAGGCCTACGACGCCGGTCCTAGCAGCATTAAGAAGGAGCCCAAGGACGGCTCCGACAGCCCCAAGGCCAAGAAACCGCGCGCCACCAAGCGCAAGCTCGAGACCGTGGACGAGAATGAGGGAGATACAGATGAACCCGTCAAGAAAGAGCCGAGAGTCAAAGGTGAAGTTAAATATGAAGATGACAAAGTGAAACTTGAGAATTTGCACGACAATCTATCCAGGATTCCTGAAGCTCCTGTTCCCCATATTCCCCAATCCCATTACCATTCCCATTCCCATTCCTTGCCCGACAACGATGATGATGATGATGACGATGACGATGTCGTATTCGTTACTTCGATTACGAAGCCGGAAAAAACTACTACTACTACTACTACGGATGGAACGAACGGGATTATTCAACTTCAACCTCTTCCTGTCGATTACGATTACCCAACTAACATCGATTCTACCCAACAGCTCGACGTACCAAGGCCGCAGCATCCAAGAAGTCCAAGGACAAGTCTGACGATGCCAACGACGACAGCGAGGATGGCGTCGCCTAATGCTTCTTACCCGTATGGGTTCACCCCGACGAATTGGACATTTCCCGCATGCAATCACGATTACAGCTAAACATGCTTTTTGTGTGTGTCTGTTGCTCTGTTTGCTCTCGTGATTGCAATGCGGGTTTCTTACTAGTGGTATGTATTTATCCCATTCCAACTTGGCCGGATCGTCTCTTCTAACACTTTATTTAGGGATGGATTTGGAGGGAGGCTTAGGTTTGATGGTTCGATACGGGTAATGGGTTTCAGGACAGTTGAGTCTATACACGCCATGAAAGACGTATGCAGGGATAGTAGTGATCGGTGGATTAATGGAGAATACACGCCATTACCACGACATTCAACTTGCTATATCGTGATTATGTTTTCCATTAATTGATTTTATGTGCTATATTCTGTGATATTTATCTGCGAGGGCTTTTTGGCATGCTGCCTGATGTTGCCTCTATTAAGCGGACACCCAGATAGGTAGCTAGCTGGCTACATCGAACTGTAGGTAGGACGGACACATATATGTTTGGATGTCTTGAATCAATACGGGTTAAAATATACATTACCGTGTGGTGCCCCTAATTGGAGACGATTACCGTGATGATCTAGGCTTTTGGCACCGTCTTGAAATTTTTGTGACCGTCTTTATAATCTAAGACAATTATAGTAATATTTTTCTATAGTACACTATTTTTTTTAATTAGATAGTTTTTTAATAGGTATAATTTTTAAAAATAAAAACGATTTTAAGCTAAATAAAACAGTTTTAGCTAGCTAAAAATAGTCTTAGTAGCTAAAGTAGTCTTTAGCAGCTAAAGTGGTCTTTATTAGCTAAAGTTATTATAAACTTATCTTAAACCTATTTACTTACTTACTTACCTACTTACTTACTTATATAATATACTTAGTTAGCGCAGCTATTTTAACACCTTTATAGCTATTCTAACACCTTTATAGCTATTCTAACACCTTTGCAGCCATTTTAACACCTTTATAGCTATTTTAACACCTTTATAGCTATACCTACACCTTTGTAGCCGACCTTTATAGCCGATTCAATTAGACCTACACCTACGCAGCCAGACCTACAAAGCCATCCTTGCATAGCTAACCTAGCTAAAGAAAATCCCTGCCTACGCGGCCAGATCTAGCTATACCAAAGGCTAGCCCGCGCAGCTAAATTAAACTATACCTATACCTACACCTACACTTACAACTACAATTGCAATTACAATTGCAATTGCTTTTTTAAATACTTAAGGTATAATAACAATTAACCCTTTATGCATATATATAAAATAACCTATGTAGTATAGTAGTTAAGTACTTAGTATATAATAATAATGTAATATATATAAACTACTAATTTAAACTTTAACCCTTGTAAAAAAAAAAAAAAAAAAAAAAAAAAAAAGTATAATATAAATAGTAGCAATAAGTTAGATCTACTATATATATACAATATAAAATATAGTTATAAAAATATTTCTTTTTTAATTTATAATTTTTTTAAAACCGTCTCTATTTAAAGACAATTACTAAAAGATTAGACCGTCTTAAAATTAGTACTATTTTTGCTATAGGACGCGCAGCTAATTATAACCACTTAAAGATCGTCTCGCAATTTGGAGATCATCACTGTAATCGTCTCATACAAAGGGTGCTACACGGTAATGTATGTATATACATTTTAGGGCACCTATATACCTAACCCCTCGAAAGCAACAGTAGTCCCGATGCCACGTGGAATACTACCTGGGTGTACCCTGTGGCTTGTAGGTACAAAGATACATGGATTAGCGGGTATTAGCACAACCCTGCTTACTTTATAGCCCTACTGTTAAAACTAGCATAAATAGCTAAATTGTATATATTAATTAATGTACGCGTAAGGAGGTTAAACTTCTTTTCTTTGCAAAATCTACATATACTAAATAAGTAGGGAGAGACCTTTTATAAAAAGACCTTTTTTTATAGTAGTTTTTACTATAGCTATATAACTTTTACTATATAAGCATTATATTAATTTTTATTATTTTATAACTTGTTAGATTTAATATACCTTTTTAAAATAAGCTAATATACTAGTTTATTTTATAGCTATAAATAATACTTTTATTTTATAGTATTATAGCTTTTATAATAATAGTTATAATATTTTAAATTGTTTTAATTTATTTTTTTAGTTTTTTTATACTTTTATAGTAATAAGCTAGTTAATTTTAGTTTAAATAGCTTTAATATTAACTAAATTAATTTATTATAAAAAGCTTGCTTATTTATTTTATGCTAAAAACTTTATAAAACTATTTACTATTATTAAATTTATTAGTATATAAACTACTTAAAGCGTTTTATTAATTATTTTTTAATATAACTAATAGTTATATATATTAATATATTATAATTTTATTTTAAGTGTTATAATATTTTTATTTACTAAACTAATAGTTTACTAGTTATTATATTAAATAATAATATGCTTTTATTTTAAATTAACGCTAAGCTTATTAATAAGCTAGTAAATATAGCTTTTTTTATAGCTTAAGCTAATATAAAAAGCTTAGCTTTAGTTATAAAAGTAATAATAATATTTTATTTATTTACTTTTTAACTAATAAGTTTACTAAAAAAAAGCATTATATATACTTATAAGCTTTTTTAATTAATAGTATTATTAGTAAATAATAAATTATTAGCTACTTTAAGCTTATTTTTGTTTTTAAACTATAAAGTAAAGCGTTAATTTGCTTAAAAATAATTTAATACTTAGTTAGCAACAACGTAGTAAGTAAAAAAAAAGTTATTATTAAATTATAAAAGCTATAACGCAGCCAAGGTAATATTTAGTTTAGTAATAACTACAGCATATATAATTAATTTAATTTTACGTTAATAGTAATAGACTTTTTAATAAGTAGCAGTTTTTTTATATAAAAGCAGCTTAATAAATTTTATAAAAGTTAATAGTATTTTGCTTAAAAAGTTATTTAACTTATATATTTTTTTAATATATATAGCTTATAATAGCTAAAT
>MU401804.1:0-28706 GCA_022579005.1 Poronia punctata
GTTTAAACTATTTAAGCATATTTAGCTATTAAGTTTAAATTATAAGTATTATTAAAAAAATATTAAAATAAAGTTAATAAAAGCTAAATAATATACTTAATATAGCTAAATTAAAATTATGTTAAATAAATAAAAAATAAACTTTTTTAAATTACTATAAACTTATATAAGTTTTTTAAAAACTTAGAAGTATATATTTATAATATAATAAACATATAAACTAAGTATATTTTATAATAAGCTTTATTAAAAGGTTTAATTAAACATTAAGCAGTAAAAATAGCATATAAAGCAATTAGACTTACTAGCACTTTAATAGATTTAAAAAAAGCTATAATATATATGTTTAATATTTAATAAAAAGCAAAAGTAAGCAAAATGTAAAAATTAATTAAATAGGCTATAATGTTTAACTTATACTTTTAACAATATAACTAATAATAAAAAGCAATAAACAAAAAAATTAGTAAACTTAAAAAGTTAATAAATAAATAAAGCAAGATAATATAAAATTAAGCTAACTTTATTAAAGTATTATAAAAATAAAATAAATAAGTTAATATTGTTTTAAATATTAACTTATTAAAGTTTAATAGCAACTTATAAATATAAAATAGTTAAGTTAAACGCAGCGTTAAAAAACATATAAAGGAACTAATATTATTACTATACTATAGATTTGTTTAATTACTTAACTAGCTATATAATTAAAAAAAGCGTAGACTAAATAAGAATGTTTGCTTTTTTTTTAAAAAGAAAATGTTAAAACACTACAAATAAATTTAGCAAGATTTATATAACTATATAACGTTTAATAACATATATTATCTTATAGCAAAAAAAAAGCTTTAAAAGCTTTATATAGCAAACCTATATAATAGACAAAAATAGAGCTTTTCTTTTAATTAATCTATTTTTATCTTATTAATTAAAGCGTACTAATTTAGCTATACTTTTAAAATTAACTTATTAAAGCTATTATTTTTAAAATCTATATAAATTACTACTTTTTTAATAAGCTTAAAAAACTATAAAGTTATTAAATAAAAATAAAAAACAATAAATAAAAAACAATAAATAAAAAACAATAAATAAAAAATAATAAATAAAAAACAATAAATAAAAACAATAAATAAAAACAATAAATAAAAAACAATAAATAAAAAACAATAAATAAAAACCAATAAATAAAAAACAATAAATAAAAAACAATAAATAAAAAACAATAAATAAAAAACAATAAATAAAAAACAATAAATAAAAAACAATAAATAAAAAACAATAAATAAAAAACTATTTATTAAAGCTTTTAAAAATAGCTTAAAAAATTAAAAATAAAATAATAATAAAAGGTTAAAAGCTAGTAAAAATAGTAAAAATAATAAATTTTTAAATTAAAAAAGCAATATAAAAGTAATATTATTAATATATGCTTTTTTATTACATTTTTAAGCAATTTAATATTATTTAAAGTTATTTATACTTATATAGCTTTATAATTATAAATAAAAAAGCTTAAATATAATTACTTTATTAATTAATTTATAAAACTACCTTTAAAAATTAAAAGTTTTAGCTATTATAATTTTTTTAAGTAAATTTTTAATAAAAATTTTAACTTATATAAACCTAGAAAAACTAATTAAACTAGGCATACATATTTTTTTTAAAAAAGTTCTTGTCTTTTTTAAAAAGATACTATATAGTACGCTAGTCGTATTATACAAAATGCAACCCTACTTAATAGTAATCTATAGGTGCCCTGTTAGGGATTCTCTTTTTAAAAACACCTTGAGAATTCCCAACCAAAAGTGGCCTTTGATCTCCGTTAGCGGCCTACCAGTCTATACACATAGGTATACCTATTTTAGGTACCTACTGGAGAGGAATAACTGCCCGCCTACCAACTTCCGGAAGCTTATGGAGTCACCATGTTAGATACGTTCGAGATTTTGACAACATCTGGCGTGGTGCTCTGGTCCCGTACTTATGCACCTGTCAGTCCCTCTATTATCAATAACTTCATCACTGATGTTTTTATTGAAGAGAAGGGCGCCGCTTCTGGGGCCAAGGATAACCAGCCAACTGCCTTGAATCCTGCCTACCAATACGACCAGCACACTCTCAAATGGACATTTGTAAAGGAGCTGGGTATCATCTTTGTCGTATGTTTCTGCATCTGGTAATGATTCATCTTCAGGCGGTCCCCTCGCTTATCTTTCGAGAACAGGCTGTCTATCGATCTCTATTGCACCTCTCCTGGATTGACAAATTGGTCGACAACCTGAAGACCATATTCGTCGACCTCTATGGGGATCAACTGAAAAGGCCCTACACCACGACTGTATGCTGCCACAAATTTGACCAATACTTTAATCAGCAGTATCAAGAACTCGAGTCGCAGGTTATTGGCAAGCGCGCCCGAGACAACGGTACCACATTGCCCCAACAAGAGGAGAACGTGCCAACCGACTCCCAACCAGCTGTTCCGCTGGTCTTGAAACATAGGTTAAACCCACTATCAACCCCCGAAGATGTTTCGCCCTCTCCCGAGCCGGCATCGAATATGACGCTCAATGTGTCGCGACCCTCGACGCCCGGGGGGAACAGTCATCGCTTAGTCCCTAGGAGCGGACCCGTGGCGCGCATGTCTCGTAGGGCTCGGAAAATGCAACACAATCCTTCGGCGCCGGTGTCCTCAGGGGACGAGGCTTCGTTAAAGAAGGGAAAGAAGGCGCCCAAGAAGGGGCGGAAGTGGGACGCAGATGGCTTTGCCGATGAGGATGATGATGTGCAACTAGACTACTCCGTAACTCGGAATATACCAGCAAGCGACAGTGAAGTGGAAGCAACTGGACGGTCGACTGCTCTAGAAAGTGTTGATTCCGCTACCTGGGGTACGACAACGTCGAAGGGCCAATTTGTATTGAAGGATCTGGGGGACGAGGTACACTCCATTTTAAAATCAGCCGAGGCGAGGAACATCGCATCAAACTCGGCTACGAAAGGGGGGCTGGTTGGTTCGAGCTTGAGCACGATAGGTGGACTGTTTCGTAATGTGGTGGGTGGTAAGACACTGACGAAAGAGGACCTCGGAAAAGCAATGAAAGGCATGGAAGACCACCTCCTCAAGAAGAACGTCGCTCGGGAAGCGGCTGTCCGCCTCTGTGAAGGTGTGGAAAAAGAACTAGTGGGTGTCAAGACGGCAAGTTTCGAGAGTATCGATGCCCGTATAGCAAAAGCTATGGAGGCCTCGTTAACCAAGATGTTGACGCCGACCTCGTCTCTCGATCTTCTGCGCGAAATCGACGCCGTCACGAGGCCCTCGGCAGCTTCTATTCGGAAGCGAAGGCCATACGTCATCTCCATTGTTGGTGTCAACGGCGTGGGCAAGTCTACGAACCTGTCAAAGATATGTTTCTTCCTTCTGCAAAACAAGTACAAGGTGCTTATCGCCGCCGGGGACACGTTCCGTTCAGGAGCGGTTGAGCAGCTCAAGGTCCACGTGCGCAACCTTAAGGAGTTGACAGAACGAGAAGGGGGCAAAGTTGAGATCTTTGAGAAGGGATATGGCGGTGACGCAGCAACCGTCGCCAAAGATGCTGTTAAAGAGGCTGCCAATGAAGGCTACGATGTCGTGCTTATTGACACTGCCGGACGGCGGCACAACGATCAGCGTCTGATGTCATCGCTTGAGAAGTTCGCCAAGTTGGCCCAGCCGGACAAGATCTTGATGGTTGGCGAGGTCAGTAACAGCTATCTCAACTCCCTGTTTCCCCTTCTCCACTGGCTAACAACGCATGACAGGCTCTTGTGGGGACGGACTCTGTCGCCCAGGCTAGGAACTTCAACTCGTCCTTTGGCCTAGGACGGCACCTTGATGGGTTTATCATCTCCAAATGCGATACGGTTGGTGATATGGTGGGAACACTGGTCAGCATCGTACACGCTACCAATGTTCCAGTTTTGTTTGTTGGTGTTGGACAGCATTACTCAGATATTAGGAACTTTTCTGTTAAATGGGCCGTAGAAAAGCTGCTCAGTACTAGTTAAGATTGTAACTTAGATATCCGGTTGTGTAGTACTATACAGACAATAAGAGCCTGGGCTGTGTTGCATCGCAACCCTCTAACTGGTAAACACATACTTTCGCGTACCCTCGATACCACGGCGGGTGGTGACCGATCGGGACATACGCGAACCCGGACAGCAGTATAATGTTGAAAACACGAAGGTACTTCCATCAAACTAGGTTAAGTTGAACGTGATGCGTGACTAAAAGGCCAACTCCCCGGAGCAACTTCCAGAGAGACAGGGTGTGAGATGATTCCCACACGGCCTCGGACTCGGGCCGCGCCAACCTAGCTTTGTCCACTCATCGCGAGGTCCTCGTCGCGTTCACATCGTCAGCAACGTTTTGCGTCTCCTCGCAGTTAGCATGAGCTCGCTGCTCCGGGACCTATTGAGACACTTGGACGGCCACCGATTTTGCTGCTGTGCAGTTTGCGGTGTTGAAGGGCTATGTATGCATCGAACGTCGTCGCTAGCATACTCGTAGTGACCCGCGTGGGCCAGGCCCACAGTATCGAAATCAACTTAGCTGTCCCGTTTACTCCCCGGGGAGGGTTGTGCAAAATCTCGCTGCATAACGGTTTTTATGTGAGAATTGCTGACATTAGCAATGACACAAGCCGTAGCAAATATACTGGTCAATTCTATGACACGATATGATAAGGCACAGATTATTAAAATTCTAACGCGGCTTCGCGAAAACGTGTAAACATTAGATAAACCGGGGCTATGCCACAGGGAAGTCAACTGACATAAGAGTATCGAGTCAATAAAAAGGAGCACTTTGTTTTGGATTGGCTAGTAGCAGACAAGGCTTTACTATCATGCGCTAGCAATATTGGTTGACAGACTTCAACGCACTGTACATGTGTAGTATATATTTACGCGACAATTATCTGCATATGCGTATACAAGACCAGGCAGTTACTGGAGAAACTGTTTGTGCAATAATCTAAATAACACAGCCTCAAGGTTTGGACTAGAGCCCCGATGGCCTCTTCAAAACACAGGGCTGGCTTGGCCCTCGAAGATACCAGTGCAATTGCGATATAAATCCACTATAGGGTACGTGTACTACCTGCCTATACTTGAAGTTAGCCATGAATCCGCAACAAGTTTATGCATGACAAGACGAAAGAATATGGTGGTTGCCATCAGAATATGTAAGAAATGTTTATCAGGTTTCTACTCGATATAACAGCTCCGGCGAGAGCGCCATCGAAGTAGAATCAGTCGCAAATTACCTCATCATTGAGCGACGAATACCTAGTGTGAGACGGAATGGTTAATAGGATAGACTGTAACTTACCAATCACGCAATTATTAACATCGACAAACGCAGGCGGTTTATTGTTGTTGAGGTAGTTGCCACAGACAAATAGAGGAAGTGTAGAACCAGGAGGCAAGGAAATCTCCGCATCTTTATACAAGAAATTATTTCCTTGGGAACTAGCGTGTGGTGCCCCACTCAGACTTTACTTTTCTTCATTGGTCACCTTCTTTTCTGGCAGCAACCCCCACTGACTACAAAGGCTGTCTAGGGAGGTACCAACAGTTGAACTCATTGCTAGGCTGAAATCTCGCAGCTGGCAGCTCGGGTACCGGCTGACAGCCGCCAGAATTTGGCTGCACACAGGAAATTTTGTGGAAGTGGACAAAAATCTGTCATTCAGGAATCCCCTCCAACGACATAGAGAGAACGACGACCCCCAAGTTCGATTGAGCTACTATCGCGGCATCTTCACCCTCTACTCAATCTGTAAGTTTACCAGTCCGGGTAGCACATGCAAACGGCCCAGGTAGGCCCTCTGTTCTCAGTGCATCTCAAAGGCAGTTCTGGCCGGGTTCGCAGTTCTGATCACTACACCCAACTTTGCACATGTCATCCGAGCAACCCACATACATACTTCCCACACTCTTCAAAGCTTGGAACTCACCCATAAATATAACTGTTTCCCGAACAAACTTCATACCACCCCGGCTTTAATTACACCTCTACCTACTACCACTCTAACGACCGATTGTACACAGAATCATCTCACCATGTCCGCCATCATCGAGTCCCCGTCGTGGCGAACCGTCGAGGTTGGCCGCCTCGTCCTCATCAACCACGGGCCCTTCACTGGCCGGATCGCGGCCATTGTCGAGATTATCTCCGAGAAGCGGGTAAGTGGCGTCGGCACCCACGCAGCAAGGAAGTAAAAAAGATAGTGCCGGGGTTGACTTGGCATACCGTTGCATTTAGGTTCTCGTCGATGGACCCAGTTCTGAGGAAAGGTTCGCCGTACCAAAAGGTCCGGTCGCTCTGTCCGATGTTCTTCTCACCGACATTAAACTGGATATACCCCGTGCCGTCCGGACTGGCACTCTAAAGAAGTACTGGGAGAAGGCCGAGATCGACAAGAAGTGGCAGGACAGCAAGTGGGCCCAGCGCAGCCAACGGACGGAGCGCAGGAAGGCTCTCACCGACTTCCAGCGCTTCCAACTCCTCCGCGTTAAGAAGCAGCAGCGATACGAGGTCCGTAAGGCGCTGGCGAAGGTCAAGGCGTCGGCGTAGGTCTGGATGGATATGGGTGGCTTGATTATATGAAGGAGTAGGCTCTCGCGGAGGGAGTGGTTTCTGGTCAACATGTGGCACACGGGCCACCGGGTTGACGGAATCCTTTTTGCTGCATCGCCTGGCAGGACCTGTATGTCACAAAAACTTATATTTGAGGTGACCGGCGTCAATGATTACGGACCATTCAGAAGCAATTTTACACATCAAACCCACGATTTATACTCTTCTCGTGGGTAAATTAGTGTACAATGGGATACTCTCGACGGAGAGGCAGTGGAGAGACCGAGAAGGGGCGCCTTACACGACCTGATTGCAGCGTATGTGTACTTAGTTAGACAACTACGGATCACGCGATGTATAGGCTCGTTGCGAAGCAAACTGTGCCAAGCGAAGACCAATTGGGGCAATATTTCGAAGGTCATTATTTGGAGCCAAGTGATCAAGTGTGCCCAGTAGCCTTCTGAATCACATCCCTCCAGTGTCTGACAGACAAAACGTTGACTGCAGCGTGATTCTACACATACGTGTAGTAATAAGGCAACGGCTACTACCGAGCAGCTAGATACGGTCGATTTCTAACCAGATCTCGTGCCATACCATCCCTTAGTCGATTGCTCGCAGGTTATGGCCCGCCGCCCGCCAAACCACAAGATGCCTGAAGTATCTCGACTAGGAGGCCCTTGCATACTCGTAAATACAACTTAGCCAATGGAGCTGTTTTAGAAATGGGTAATTGCAAGGGGCAAGGGGCAAGGGGGTTTCTGTTAATTAATCACCTAGACAGCATCTGCGGTTAAGAAATATAAACGGGTTTATTATTTTAATTAATATAAAATGGCTTTAATACTTAGTTATTTAACCTGGTTGTTATTAAGACACCTAGGTTAGTGTGCTAACTAGGTATTATATACTTTTATATAATCTGAAATAAGTAAGGTACATGATCCAACCTTAAAGTGTTCTTGTATGGCTACTCTCATAGGCTCTGTGCTTGGTGGTAGGATGTGGGGTTTGGCCCTGTCTGGAAACCCTAGCCAAACAATTGACATCAATTTGTGAACGCCTACTGCAACTTTTCCTCGCCAAATTCAACGCCGGAACACTGTAAACAATTCCCTCCGCACCACTACACTATTCCCAGTAATCCAGCCAGTTGTAAAAGGCAGTTATCATCTCCCGCCTTGCTGTCTGTAAGTCCGACCAATTTGAAAAGGGGAATCTGTCCTCATTCCTCCCTCTAGTTGGTTTATGGCTAGACGGCTACTTTGGGTCATCTTGAAATGGAAGGCATTTTAGGCTGCCCTCCAGACATGTTTGAAGATGCACCACCCCTCTTGCCAACTGCATGTGTACTTTATCCTCCCAACTAATTTTTCCTCGCTTTGACAGTGCCCCTCCCATATCATCATGGCCAACCCCCGTGTCGAAGAACTCCCTGACGAGGAGCCCCAGAAGGTCAATATTGAGCACGATGACGATGATAGCTCCGACTCCGAGATCGAGGCTGGCGAGAGCGGGCCAACCGGCTCCAGTGCTATAATCCACTCGCGCAACGAGAAGAAGGCCCGCAAGGCTATTGAGAAACTTCACCTTACCCGTGTCACAGGCATCACCCGTGTCACCCTGCGCCGGCCCAAGAACGTGAGTGACAATTTCTCGTAATTGCCATGGGGAGAACCAAACTATACTTTGTTGTTCTGGACCACAGGCCATTGAAAACCTTGGCCCGCTTGTACAGCCTATCTTCTGCTTCAGTAAAGGCGTAGTGCGGGGCCTCATGAGAATTTTTGTTAACGGCTTTCCCTTTATATAGATCCTTTTTGTTATCAACAATCCCGAAGTCTACAAGTCACCCAACAGTAACACTTACATGTAAGCATTGCAGCTATTTACCCCATATTCGACAATGCGTTTTTCTTGACTCTGTTGACATATAATCTCTAGTGTATTCGGGGAGGCCAAGATTGAAGATCTCAATTCTGCTGCTCAGCAAGCTGCAGCGCAGTCTCTTGCTGCCCAGGGTGGGGAACATGACCACACTGGTCATGACCACACGCATGGTGATGCCGGCAAGACTGCCGAGGGCGCCGAGGACAAGAAAGAGGATGATGACGACGATGAAGAGGTAGACGCTGAAGGCCTGGAGGATAAAGACATTGAACTAGTCATGACCCAGGCAAGCGTCTCCCGCACAAAAGCCATCAAGGCGCTGAAGGAAAACGACAACGACATAGTAAATTCTATCATGGCGCTTAGCGTCTAATAATGTATGGTTAGGGGCTTGTATTGCTCATATCCCTGCACCCCGGTCCATAGCCGCAGTCTCACCATACTTACTGGCATTGCGGCGAGATCGCCTTTCCGTCGGCCGGATGAATGAGCCAGGAAGACGAATTCGTCGCAGTGTTATCTTGACCATGATACCTTCCACGGCAGCCGTTAGCTTCCTTTGCTAAGCCCCTTATAAAGCACTCGAAATGCAAACCCAGTAACAGCGTCTACTGGAAACAGTGGCTAAGTTTTTCCGTTTCCTCAGGCGGTTATGTGCTCTCCGAATGGAAACAACGAACGGTTAGGGCGCGTTGAAGAACTTGGCGAGCGCGGTGTTCCTGTTGTCCACGGCCAACGGCAGCATTGATATGATACCGCGGCTGGATATGTACACATAATTTGATGGAGCATAACTCGAGCGGTCGATTCCTTCTATCTCCCAGGTGGGTTCGAGGCTCGTAGTGGTTAGCTTAAATATACATGCTACAAAATGTGTTCAGTCGCTGTCACTTCTTTACTACGGGTCACGTGATGTGGGTCGTGGTCACGGGGTCGCTGAGGTAAGGTGTAATACAGCCAAAAACGCCGAGTTCTTCGGCAAAGATTCCAAGCCAGCAACCTTCAGCGAATTGCTCAAGATCTCCACTCATTCACGACGCTACATCACATCGCAAACATGGCCGCAGTAAGTGATCACGGAATCTTTGAGGTAGAACTGAGCTTGATTTACGGGCACTGACGCCGTGCGAGTGCAACTGGTCGTTAAGCCTCGAAATCCTTGTCCGTGAATCGCTTTGGGAACGATGAGCTAATTTTCTGTTTTCTACGAAACCTCAGCGCAGCGCAGCCCTGAAGCTTGACTGGGCCAAGGTCACCTCCTCCCTTGGACTTCGGGGCCAGACAGTCGCCTCTTTGCAAGCTTTCAAACAGCGGAATGAGAACGCTCGCCGAAAAGTTCAGTTGTTGTCGGAGCAGCCCACCAGCGTCGACTTCACCCATTACCGCTCCGTCCTTAAAAACCAAGCTGTGGTCGACGAGATCGAAAAGCGATTCAACTCGTTTCAACCTGCCAAGTACGATGTGGCTCGTCAACTGAAAGCCATCGAGGCTTTCGAGGTCGAGGCTGTAAAGAACGCCCAGGCTACCAAGGAAAAGGTCGACCTAGAGCTTAAGGATCTCGAAGCCACACTAAAGAACATCGAGACTGCCCGACCCTTCGAAGATCTAACAGTGGTATGTTCCAAACACATCCGGGGAAATTCAAGTCCTCGACATCGTGTCGGGGTGGATCAATGGTATTGACAGAAACGTAATAGGACGATGTCGCCGCTGCCGAACCTTCCATCGACGAGAAGACTGCTAAGCTGGTTTCCAAGGGCCGCTGGTCCGTCCCGGGATACAAGGTACGGATGCACTCCAATATGTCATCCATCTCGGCCGTACAACGACACGGTTTCGGTGGGTTAATAACACCTAATACTAATCTTTCGTGCAGGAGAAATTCGGCGACCTTTCCGTACTATAGCCAACACGACACCCCGTCACTTTTCCCTCTTTGTGTACTATAGCATTGTAGATAGTCAGCCCGGACGGGCTATGGCAGCACATTCGCTTTATCGTTATCGACACGAAAGTTCTAGCCTTGTGAAACCCTTTGTAACGCCGAGCTGCACGATCGAGAGTTATACCGGCCGTGTCAAGCGCTACTAGAGTACCCTAGTAGTACTACGCCCCATCGCCCCTCCTGTTTTTCAAGCCCCTTCGGCTTTGAATACGAGGAATCATGTACCCTCACCTATCTTGCCAGATAGACATCGGTCTAAAGGATAGGCAATTACTTGGTTTGATATAAAACTCTAGCCTAGAATTATGCCACTAGAATTTGCCTACTAAAAAGAGGCATAATATAAGAAATAAGGCTTATTAAAGAGAATATATAATATAACATATTATAGAGAACCTAGAGAAGGTCTTTATATATATAAATTAAATATTTATAAATTAGATAAAGTACTAGTATATTAAATTAATTACTTATATTATAAACTAATTAATTTTAGCTTTATTAAAAACCTTTTTTAAATTATCAATTTATAAAATTTACTATATTACTTTATATTTTTTTAACTAAATAGTATAATAAATTAACTAAATTAATATAATTAATCTTTTAATTATAATAAGTTTTTTTAATAGTAATAATAGCTATATATAAATTAAATATATTATATATTAAAACTTTAATATTTAATTTATACTTTAAAGTTTATTTTTAATATTTTAAGGCTTAAAAATAATATACTTTTTTATAAAACTAATAGTAATTTTTATTATTTTAGCAATTTAAACTTAATTTAAGTTTTTATTAAAAGTATTATTAAAGCAAGATTTATAGCAAGTTTTTTATTATAATTTTTTAAGTTATTTAAAAATAAACTAAAATTATTATATAATAATAATATTATTATAAATTAATATTAATTAGTTTTTAAATTAGCTATAAGTTAATTAAAGCAGTAAAAATACTTATTATTTTTTTAATTAGTATATAACTTATAAATTACTAACTATAATTTAGTATAGCTTTTTTTATTTATTTAATATAATAGATAATAAGTTTACACTAAAAATAATTAAGTAGTTACCTTTAAAATAAAGCAGCGTTTAGTATATATTAGCAAATTAAGCAACAATTAATTTAATATAGGAAAAATAAGCAAAGCTTATTTTAAAAGATATAATATATATAGCCTATTAATTAAAAATTTAACTATACGTTTTATAAATTACGCTATAATTATTTTAAGTTTATTAATAATAAGGTTATATATAATAACTAATAAAAAAAAGTGCATATTTAATATAAAGTATATATACTATATATTATTTATATAGCACTAAGTAAAAATACTTTTAAGTTGTTTAATAATTATAATATTAAAAATGAAGCTAAAATAAAAAGTAGGCAATATTAAAAAAATAAAAAGTATAAAGTATATTTTATTTACTACTTAATTAAGTAGTAAGTATAATTTACTTTATAGCTATTATAAATAAAGAGCAAGTTAAACTGCTTAACTAATATATAATTAAAATAAATATAAGTATTGCTTAACTATAAAAGTTAAGTAATATATACTTATAAACTTAGTTATATATATATATTAAGTAGTTTTATATATTTAATATATGTATTAGCTATACTAAATTTAGCACTATCTTTTTCTTTTTAATTTATTAAATATAATTAATATAATTTATTAAAATTATAAGCTGAGTTTTTTATTAAAAAACTAGTGCTTATATAAAATTGCTTTTTTAAAAAGCTAGCTATATATAGTTATTTAATATATTTTTGCTAATTATATTAGTTTTTATTTAATAAGCTAAAACTTTTTATATTATATACTTTTTTAAAACGTTTTAATTATAATATAAGTATAATTTAATAACTATTAATGTATTTAATAATACTTTTATATTTGTTAAGTTTTTTATAAAGCTTATTTATTTTTAAAATTAAAAGTAATAGTTTAAAACCTTTTAAGTTACTACTATTATTAAAAGTATTTTAAAAAATTTTAACTTAAATAAGTACTTTTTTAAACATAACTTTTACAAAGTTTTTAAGCGCTTTTTTAAAGCTATTATACTATAAAACCTTAAACGCTATAAAGCTAAAAAGTACTATATAAAGCTATAAAAGTAAAAGTAAAAAAGAAAGAAAAAACTTTAAAAACTAATATAAAACTTTATAAAAGATTAAATTAATAAAAAACTTACTATTTAATAAAGCTTTAAAATATAAAATACATAATATAAAGTATATAGGCAAGTTTAAATTAATATGCTTTAAGTATAAATTAAAAAAATGATTAATATAAAATATTATATAAAAGTTAATATAATATAAATAAAAAGTAGTAACCTAACGCTTTAAAACTAAGTTAAAATATTATATAATATTATTATGCTTTATAAAGTTAACTATTATTTTATTGCTTAAAAGCAATACTAAAAGGTTTTTATAAAAGTTAAAAAAGCAATATTAAATTTAATAAATAATAATAAAAAATAAACTATAGTTTATTATAAAATATTTAATAATAAGCTTAAAAAAGTTAAAAAGCTACTTATAGTTAAAAGTTTATTACATAAACTTTAGCTAAAGCTTTAGCTAAAGTAAGCTATTTAAAAAAGAATTAATTTTTTTGCAAATAAGAAAAAAGTAAACTACTTTTTATAATAAAAAAATAAATTAGCTTATAGCTAACTTAGTAATTAAATACTAGTTAAAAAAAGCAAAATATATAGCTATTAAAGAAATAAATAAAGTAAGCTATATTTAAAAAAAAGTGCTAAGCTTTACTAAAAGATTATTATTTAATAATAAAAGCTTAAACAATTCTTTAAGTTTAAAATAAATAGCTATTATATTATATAGTTTATATAGTTATTAATTTTACTATAGTTAGCAGCACTTAAAACAATTTTTATAAAATATATACTACTATTTATATAAATAAGCATATACTATTAAACAGCACTGTTTTAAATAATTATAATACTATATACTTAGTAATCTATATAAAGCTGCTTATTATAACTAGGTTATAAAGAAATCAAGGCTTTTAAAGGTAACTTGATTTATTGCTAGAAATCTTAAGGTAAAAAGAAAAAGAAGAAAAAGCTTTTAAGTTCTTGTTAAAGGTGCAAACTTATATATATACTAACTAGTAAGGCTGCAGCTGTTTATAGGTGTAGGCCTTTATATGTACTATTTAAAAGAGATAATAGCTATAAGCTACCTAATTAGGTATACTGCTATTAACTAATTTTTAACTAAGTTTTAAAAAATAATAACTTGTTTTAAAACATAGTTTAGGTTTAAACTAATGTTTTTAAGTCTTTTTTAATTAGTTGCTTTTTAGCTAAAGAAAAATTGCTTTAAGTATTTATTATTACTATAATAGTTTAAGCTTTTATATTATTACGCTATAATACTAGTTTTTTTATAATTAACTATAATAGTTTAATTATATAAAATAGTTTTTATACGTTTTTATTTTGCGTTATTTATATTCTTTTTAATATAAGTTGCACAGCTTTATTATTATTAATATATAATTTATTAAGGTTATTATAAGCTGCTGCTTTAAGCTATTTAGCTAAGCGTAGTAGTAAGCTAGCTATGTTTAAGTATTAGTTATAAATTCTTTTAAATAATTTTGCACTATTTTTAAAGTTTTTTATAAAATACTATTTATTATTTATAATTTATTTTTTTTAATTTACTTTATATTAAAGTTTTTTATAATATAAATTTAATATATATATATATATATTTTTATTATAACCCTTTTTTAAATTTTTGTAACAAAATCTAATATATTTAAAGCTTAACTAAAAACTAACTTATAAAGAAAATATACATTTTAAAAATTTAGCTTATAAGTATAATTTAAGCTTAGAAAACAACAAACTTAAAAAATTAAAACTTTTAGGTTGTTATTTATTTTTAGTACTTAAAATTATAAAAAAGTTAAAAAGAAAAAAGGTATTTTTTATAAAAATACTTATAAAATAATATATTTATAATTTTTTATTTTTAGCATTAAAACTTTAATTATTACTATATAAACTTATTAAAATACTAAATATTTTAAAGCTTATAAATACTTTAAACCTTATAAATATTTTAAAGTTTATAAATATTTTAAAAACGTTAATAATAGCAAACAATATTTTATTAATAAGCAATAGTAAACATGCTAAATAAATATTAACTTTAATAGCTAAGACTTTTTACTTTTTATAAAAAAACTAAATAAATTAAATTTAAAATAATTAAAGTTTTTTTTATAAATAAAAACTTTAATAAGTAAGATTTTTTAATTTTAACTTAAAAGCATTTTTTAAATAAAAAAATTATATAATAGTAAGCTTAAATACTTACTAGCAAAACGTTTTATTATTTAAAAATAGCGTTAAAATATTTTAAAAACTTAGTATAAGCAATAGTTATTTATTAAGATTTTTTTAAACTTTTATAAAGCAATGCTTAAGCTTAATAGTTTAGAAAATATAGCTTAAAACTAAAATAAAGTATATTAGTAAATAATAACAAAGCTTTTATTAAATTGCGTAAGCAATTTTAAATATTGCTAGTAAACGCCTTTATAGCACTTTGCAACTTTTAAAATATATTTAGTATTTAATAGCTTAAAAATAACATATTTATTAAGTTTTAAGCTATAAAAATAACTAAATATGCTAAAGTAACAAAATTAAAGACTTTTATTTAATAGTTAATATAAATTTATAATATAATATATTTACTTTTTTAATAGCTTATTATATAATTAAAAGCTAGTATAATTATTAATTAATTTTTTACTTATTTAAAAAAAAGCTATAACTTATAAACATATAGTTATTAATATTATATTAATGTTTATTAACTAACAACCTTTTAGTGCTACTTATATTTTAATTTTAACTTACGTTTATAATATATTAACTAGTTTTTAAAACTTAACTTTTTAAAAAATATATATATATATATATATATATATACTAAAAATAAAACAACTATAATATAAAACATAAAAATACTTAACTATTTAATTATAATAATAAAAGCTTTTAAAAACGTAGTAAACTAGCTAGTAAAATATAAAAGGAAAACTAATACTAATATAATAATTACTATTTTAATAATAGCAAGAACTAGAATTAACGTTATTAACTTAAAAGATAAGCTAGGTTTAAAAAAACTAAACCTTACCGCTAATTTAATAAGTAAGTAAAATAACTATATATTTAAAACTTTAAATTTAAAAATAAAGTCTATATAGCATAAAATAAAGCAAATAAAAAGGCTTAAAAAATAGCTTTAATAAAATTGCTACTTTTTTTTTAACAAAGGTATTAAATAAAAAAGATAAAAAGCCATATACTTTTAATAAAGTAAAAAATAAAAATAATTCTAACTATTTATTAGACTTTAACTTAGTAATTATAATTAAATTAGCATTTTTTATACCGAAATACTATAAAATATGCTAAAAATAATATACTTTATTTTTATTACAAAACTAATATATAAAATATATAATAAGAAACTTATACTAACTAAGCAAAACACTTAAAATAGTATATTATAGTTTAATAAATAAAAAGGTACTAGATAATAACCTTATACTAAAACAACTATTATTAAAAAAAGCATTTTTTATTATAAAACATATAAAGTTAAAAAATAAAATATATAGAAATACTAAACTTAAAAAATGCTAACTTTATAACACTTTTTTTAAATATATATATATATAAAACTTTAAGCATAGTCTTTATACTAAGATTATATATTTATAATATATGCTAACTTAAAAGCTTTAAATAATATAGTTAGCTAAAGATTTTTAAATATATTAAGCGTTAAATATTATACTAAGTAAGTATAAATTTTATTAAAATATAAAAAAATAAAAACATTTATTACTTTAGCTATAAAAGCTATATTTTTACTTTAAATATAATTAAGTATAAAGCTAAAGGTTAATATGTTTATTATAATATAGTTAAACTAAAACTTAAAACTATATATTTTGCTAAGCATATAATAGTATAATAAATATAAAGTAATTATATATACTTTATAACAATGCTTATATATAAAATTAGCAGCTAATATAAAAATACTTATATTTATTTATTAAAAGTTTATTTTTATTTAGCGTAAAGTTATAATATATAGAAATATAATAGTGCTACTACTTATAATAATTACTACTTTAATAAAATATATTAGCTTACTAAATAAACACTATTTAAAAAACAAATAATAATACTTATTTATAAAATATATACTAAGTATAATAAACTTAATATTAAAACTATAATTAACTTAGCTTTTAGTATATAAAAACTGTACTAAATTTATAATTAAACTACTTTAAAACTTAAAAATTAGCATTATTAAAAACCTAGACGCTAATAAAATAAAATAAGTTAATTAAATAAATATATATGTTTTAAATATAGCTAATGCTTATAAAAAACTAGAATTAGTATTTAATTTTATAAATAAAGCTTTTTACTTTTTAAAATTACTTATTTAAAATATATATAATGCTTAAAATATAATAATATAAAATAACTATAACTTATTACTAAAGATATTATATATACTAAAAAATATTAAAATAAGCTTAACTAAAATTAAAAATATTTTATATTCTTTTTTAAAATATAGTATATATATATTAAAAGAAAACTTTAAATTTATAATAAAAGTTTAAACGTATTTTAAAAAACTATAATATATAAAAAAGCAGAAAGATTATTTTAATACTAAAGTAAAAAAAGCTTAAAGTTAATCTAGTATAAAGCTAGCAATATTAATAAAAACGTACTAAACTATATAAACTAAAAGTTAAAAACTAATAAATACTTAATAAAATATTTAATAACTTATATTAATAAAATAAGCTATACTAAGTAAAAAAACTAAGTTTTTTTAAATGCTTAGTTTTTATATTATAAAGAATTATTAAAAAAAAACAAAAAGCTAAGTAGTTATTAACTTATAATTTTTAAATAATATAACTATACTAAACATATACTTTATACTTTATTAAAAAATATAATTATAAACTTTAAAAATAAAAAGTTTATTTTAGTATTTAATATAACTTTTTTTTTACTAACTACAGGTATATTTAAAATATAAAAACTAAATACTAGTAATATTTTTATAAAAGCTAAAAGTTTTAAGTATTGCTTTTATAAAAGTTAAAAATAATTTAGCTTATAGCTAAAAGTTTATAAACTAAAAATTATAATAATACTAAGAATATTGCTGTATATATATAGATAATATAGTTATTTTTAGCAATATAGCTAAATAATATTATAATTATTTAAAAAAATCCTAGCTTTATTTAAAAAATTAAATTAGCTTTGTTACTAGCAAAGTTATTTTATAAATACTTTAAAGTTAAGGTTTTTAAATTAAAAGTTAATAAATTTAAAGTTTTAATAATAAAATATTAAATAAAAGCTATAAAGAAAATTAAAATATAAAACAATTTAAATAACTTAAAAACATATATTAGCATAATAATATAGCTTTATAAATATATTTTATAGTTTTAGTAAAACGTTAAACTTTTATAATGTTAAAAAACTATAATATTAGCAAAAAAACAAATAAATAATAAAATTTTATAAAAAAGTCTTATAAGCAAAAGAAATAAACTTTAAAAAGAATGTTTAATTTAACTTTTTAAAAAAGCAAAGCTTTAATATTATATAAAACAATTTTTATAAAGCAAATTACTTAGTATACTAAAATTATAATAAATAAGTTTTTTAAAAAATTAATATGTTAGCAAAAAAAGGCTATAAAGTAATAATATTTTATTTTAATAATTTATAAAATAAAAACTTATTAATACTAACAATATATAATTTATTAAATATTTTAGCAAAGATTTAATAACTTTTTTAAAAAATACTATATAATAAAACTTAAAGTATTTTTTTTTATATAGCTTTGCAAACAACTAAAACTATAACTATAAGTTTGCAAATACTTAATTATAGTTTTTTAAACTATTAAATAATAAAAAGTATAATTAACTAAAAAAATCTTATAATAATAAATATTATTAAAATAAACTTAAAATTAGTATAAGCTTTTATTTACTTTAAGCAATAAAAACTTAATATTTAATATATTTTAAATAAGGTTAATTTAGTACTTAATATATTATTTTAACTACTAACAATTTTAAAATAAAAAAATAAAATAAAAATAGCAAATATTTTAAAAAACGTGCTTAATAATATATTATTAAATTATATATACGCTACTTATAACGTAAAAATATTTAAAAAATATTAAAATAAACTAATTATAAGATATAAAAAAAACTTGCATATAAAAAAGATCTTATAAGCATTATAACTAAATAATTTAATTTTAAATTTTAAAATTTAATAAACTATAAAAGGCTTTTTTATTATATACTAAAAAAGAAACTATTATAACTAGTAATTTTTAAAAACTGCATATAAAACTTACTATATAAAATATATAACTAGAAATATTATTTTAGTATAAAAAAGATAGCATAAAATTTAAAACAATATAATATTAAAAACTTAACTTATAAGTTAAATATATATATATATATATATAACATTGTTTATAATATTTTAAAAATAAAACTAATAAAAGCAAACTATTAAGTTTTTTAAAACTTATTAAAATACTTAATGTTTTTTACTATACTATAATAATAAATTGTATTATTAGTATGCTTATAGTATTTTTTTTAAAGAATATTTTAGCAAATACTAAGTTATACTATATATAACTATTTTTTAACTATAACTTATAAGTTTAGTAAAAAAATAATTTTAATATTAAAAAATATTAAATATATAATATTAAAATAAGCTACTATACTTTTTAAAATGCTTTTTCTTTTGCAAATAAAAAATGCTTAGTTAAATAATATTAAATAAAACTTTTAAATTTATATTTAAATTATAAAAAACAGTATTTGCTAAACTAATAACAAAACTTGCTAAATTTATAGTATACTATTTTTAAATAAATAAGCAGTTAAAAAACAACTAAAATATAAAAATTGTTATATAATATTACTATATAGCATTAAATTTACTATAAATTAGCATTATTATTTTATTATAAAATATACTAAATAATTTTAAATAAAAAATAATATGCAAGTTATTTAATAAGGTAATCTTTAAATTTAAGCTATAAAATATAGTATTAATAAATAATGTTTTATTAAATGCTTTAAACTATAATGTTTTATATTAACTTTACTAAAAAAACGCTTAACTAGCTATAAACTTTATAACTATAAATATAAAAATATAATATAATAAAATAAAAAAACTTTAAAAGTATAATGTTAAAAATAAATTATACTTTATATTATATAAAAAATACTATTTTTAAAAAAAGCTATTTTATAAATAGTTAAAATAATGTATAGGTCTTTTAACTATAGTTTATAAAATTAGCAACATAGCTTATAAATTAAATAGTTTTAAATACTAAAAAGTATATAAAGTTATTTTAATAGCATACTTATACTTAGTACTTAAAAAATAAAGGTTATTATATAAACAAAAACTAGTAATAAGCTAAATATACGTAAACAATAACAATAATAAATAAATTTTTTATAAATTAAAAAAACTAGTATTATACTAAGTTAGCAAAAAAAAAACATTACTTAAATATTTTATTTATTAAAAAAGATATTTAGCAATTTATAATATTTAGTACTTTAAAAAACGTTAATATAAAATGTATTAAAATTAGTAAATCTTTGTAATAAAACATACTTTTTTATATTATAAGATTTAAAAAGCATATAAAATATAAAACATAATTTTAATAATAATTTTAAAATTTTAAAATAATTACTTTAAAACAAATAAAAGTTAGTTTTAGTTATTTTATATACTAATATTAAAGTATAAATACCTAAAATAACTAAAGAAAGTATATAAGTATAAATAAAAAATTTAGTAAATTAGTATATTTTATTAGCAAACTAGTATATTTTATAAATACTAAATATAAAAACTTAAATCTACTGTACTATTAGTCTTATTTTAATAAAATAATAATACTTACTAATAATAATAATATATACTAACAAAAATATTTGCATATATAACTAAAACTAAATGTTTATAAACTAAATATGCTTAGTAATAATATTTTTAAATAATAATCCTTTATAAATAAAAAACCTAAACGTTAATTTAAACACTTAAGCACAGTATAATAAAGTATATATAAAAGGTAAGCCTACTTATAATATATTACTTTTAAAACTATTAACTAACATTTTTTCTTTATTAAAAAAACGTATTATAAATAGCAAAAATAAATATAGCTTAAATAAAAACAAGTATAATTTAAATTAATTTACATAAAAATACTAAAAATAGGTTATATAAAACATTAGTTTATAGCTATACTTAAAGCTAATTATAGTAGTGCTTTATTTTATAATGTACTAACTAAAAGCTAGACAATTAAATAACCTTTTATAAATTAACACTATAAAGAAATTAAAAGCAGCAATTTAAAAAAGCAATAAGCTTAACTAAAAAAATATAATATAAATACTAATACTTACAATTATACTAAAAAAACTAAAAGCTTTATATATTATAAGTAACTTAATTATAAAACTAAAAGTTATACTTAAACTTCTTTATATAAAAATAATTAATGCTAAACTTAACTAGCTACTAAAAAACTTAAAATTTTAAATAATTTTACTATACTAAAAATAGTAAGTAAACTATTATAAATACAAGTATAAATTGATATAACTTATAATAATAAAATTTAAAATATATACAACGCTAATCATTATTAAGATTATAAAAAAACAAAAACGTTTAAAACTTTATAAAAGCAACAAAAACTTAAGTTTAAAGTTTTTAAAAATAGCAAAGTTAAAAGATTTAAACTTGCTTTTAAAACTAACCTAAACAATTTAACTAATATTTTAAAATTACAAACCTTAGCTTTAATAACGTTTACTTTTTTAAAAAACTAAAAATATCATTTAAAATATAAGCTTAAAAATTTAAATTATAAAATCTTATAGTAAAAGATTATTTAAATTTAATATTGCACTTTAAAAACTAGCTACTTTATAAAACTTATTATATAAATAAGTAATTATATATTTAAAAGATTAACTAAGCTTAAAAAATAAAACAAAAGTTTAAAATTATATAAACAAATATATAAACTTATAGGCTAGCTATGCTTTTAAGCAAGCGTTAAATAATAAACTAATTTAAGCGCTAAGTATTTAAATTTTTAATAAACTAATTAAAAAATACTAAAAAGCTATTATAAACAATTTAGCACGTATAACAATGCTAACATACTAAATTACATAACTAAAAAGCAAAGTCTTTAAAACTAATAAAGCAGAAAAAAAAACAAACTAAATTATTAAAAATATAAATAAACAATATTTAAACCTATAATTTGCTAAAAATAAAATCCCTATAATACTTTAAACAATCTCTAAACGTAAAATCTTTAAAACACTTTAAAATTTAAAGTTAAACGTTATTAAAATATATATATATAGCTTTAAACAACACGCTACCTTAAGCTTTTTAAACAAATAAAAACAAAAATGTTTTAAACTTTGTTATAAAAAAGGGCAGCGTAATAAGTAACTAAACAGTCTACTACTAAATAAATTAAACTAGATTATATTACGTAATTTAAAAGCACTAGATCCTAGGATCTTAATATAAGAGACCTTTGGTCCTTTAATCCTAGTTAGTTAATTAATTTATTTACATTTTATTTTTTAAATTTAAGGATCCTAGTGCTATTAGTTAACTTATATAATATTGTAGCTAATATATAGTTTATAATAAGTATTCTTTTTAATTAATTATTTTAGTAGTAGTTAATATATAAGCATAGCTTTTAATTTAAATATTTATTTATTATTTTAGCTTATTTTACTATTTTATAGTGCTTTAATAAAGCTAAAGTTTATATAATATCTACAATTTTAGTAACTTTGTTTATAAAAGTAAAAATAAACTAAAGTTTATAATTTAAAGTTATTATAACTAGTAATTTAAATATTTTAAATAGCTTTTTATAGTATAGCTAGGCTGCTTGCTATACTATAATTTTTATTATATAAAAAATAGTTTATAATTTTCCTTTGGTTTATTTACTATAATTATTATATTATTAAACTTATATTTATTTTTTAATAAGTTTATTATAATATGTTTTTAAACGTAGTTTAAAATTAGCAATAATATTAGTTTGCTTAGTATTTTATTTTTAAAAATGTTAGCTAAACAGTATTATAAGCAATTTGCTATATATTTATAATAATTACTTTTTAATTAAAGCTATTAGTAGTCTTTTATAATTAAGTAGTATATTCTTTTTTTAGTTAAGTACGCTATTAATATTTTTTATATATACTTGTTTTATTAATTTTATTTATAAAAAAAGTGTTTAGCACTACTAGCTTTTTTTTATATATAGTTAAGCTATTTTTTATGTTTTATAAATCTTTTATATTTATTTTATTATTTAGGTTTTTAATTTTAGCTCTTTTCTTTTAATTTATATACTTAAGTTTTTTTTAATTCTTTTATAAGATTTTATTTATAAGTTAAAGTCTTTTTAAAGCTTTTACTTCTTTAAAAAGTTTAAAAAATACAATTTTAATTATATTTTTTATTTATAATAATATAAACTTAGTTATAATTAGCTAAAAAAGGTAGTACGCTTATATAGGTTTTTTTAGCTTTTTAAAATACTATATTTTTGTGTTTTTTAAATAGTTTATTTGCTATTATATTTTTTTCAAATAATATATAATTATAAAGTTATATTTTGCTAAAAAAGTAAACTACTTTGCTTATTATAAGTTAATATTAAAATATTAGTAACAACACTATAAGTAAAAACGCAGCTTAGGCCGCTAAGGCTATACAAGTTAAGCTAACCTAACTAAGTAAACAAAATACTTATTAGCTATATAGTAGCTAACTTATAGCATAAATACTAGCAAAGTTTTTTTGGCCCTTTTAATTTTAATTAAATTAGTTAGCTTTATATAAAGATAATATAAAAAAAAATTATACTTTAGCAGCAATTTTTAACTTAAAACTTAAATATGCAAAACTAATTTAAAAAATAAAATTTATTATTATTTATTTTATATATTATTTATTGCTTTATTTTTTTATTTTATAAAAAAATAAAGTACTTCTTGTTTTTTAATAAAAAAACTAATACTAATTAATTATTATTTTTAATAATATACGTTACTATTTATTAATAATAAATTAGCAAAGTACTTTAATAAACAAGATTTTTTAAAATATTATTATATAAAGTAACACTGCTTTATAAAATATTTTATATAAAAAGATTTTTTTAAATCTTGCAATATTACTTTAAGCTTTGCCCTTTTTAAGCAAAAAACGTATAGCTTATATAAGCTTGCAAGTAAGCATTTTTATATCTTTTATTTCTTTTTATTATATAAACTATTATAATAGCTAAAAATAAAAGCTAGTTTTTAAACGCTTAAAAAAACTATACTGCTAAAAACACTACTAGCAATATTTAAAGTTTTTATACTTTTATATATAAAAACATTTTTGCAAAATTAAACGTTAACATTAAAGTTTAAAAAAACTATATTAATTTTAACTATTTTAATACAAGATTTTAGCTTAACTAGCTATTTAATAAAAAAATAGTTATAATATATATAGTTAAATATTTATATAACTACGTACAAAGCAGCAGACTTTTTATAAATAGCTTTATATATAATTAATCAGTAAACTTTAAAAGTTAAAACTAAAACATTTTTAAAATAGTTAAAAATAGTTTTTTAAAAAAGCTTTAAAATTAAGTTTAAAAAGAAATCTTTATATTTACTTTTAAAAAAAACTTATATATAAAAAAATTTAAAAAAAATGTTTATAATTTATAGCTACTATATAATTTATAATAATATTTTTAATTATACTACTATACTTACTTATTTTATAACTATTAACTTTTATTTAACTTTTATTTAAACTTATACTTATTTTTATACTTATACTTGCACTTATACTTATACTTATACTTATACTTGCAGCAAAGCTTATATTTATAGCTATATTAGCACTTATACTTATAGCTATACTAGCAGCTTAGTTTTATATAAAAATATTTATTTTATTATACTACTAATAGCTAAACCTTTTATATTAAATATAACTTTAAAAAGTACGTTTTTTTATTAAAAAATAAAATTAACCCTTAGCACTTAGTATAATAAACTTACTAAATAATACTAAACTTTATTAATAATAATAGCTATATAGCTAAAAGTATAGTAATAATTAAAAGTATAGTAATAGCTAATACTTATTAGCAACTTTTTTTAAAAAAAATATATACTTTTAAAAGTATAGTATAAAAAACATTTATATAAAAATATTTTAAATATTAACGCTAGCACTATATAAAAGTACTATTAACTTGCTTTTATTTAAGCTAGTTTATTTAAACTAAGTTAAGCTAAAGCTTTTTATAGTATTTAATAAAATATAGTAAAAAAACTAAAACTATATAAAATAACTATATAATACTTTTTTTTTAAAAAAACACGTATTTTTATAACTACGTATAAAAAGCTTAGTTTTTATTTAATATAATATTATACTACTTTTTTAACAATTTTTTAAAATTATATAAAGTAATATTATATTAATTATATTAAACTAATAAAAAAATAAAATAAAACATATAATACGCTTAATATATATTTTAAAATTTATATTAATTATAATTAGTATTAAACTAATTAAACTATAATAATTTTTATATAAATTAAAAGCAAAAACTTTAAAAAGTTTAACTTAAAAGCGCTTAAACTATTATTTAATAAACTTTAACTTATATAATAAGCACTAAAACTAAAATTTAATAATAAATTCTTTTTATATATAACTATTATATAAGCATATATTAAAACTATTAAAATTAAGCTAGCGTTTATTACTTAAAAAATAATAAGTAAAGTATTAATATTTAATTTATAAGTAGTAATATAAATTACTACTAATAAATAAATAACCTAGTACTTAATATATAAAAAACTAGCTAATATTAACTATAATCTAGCTTAAAAGTTATTTAGGTAATATATAAAAAAATACTTAAAAAAAGTAAATTTACTTTTTATAAATCTACCTTTTATATATTTACTTTTTAAGCAGCGTAGTTTAAGTAGCATTTTATATAACAATACTTTATATATAAAAAACTAAACTATAAGTTATATAACTATTTTTTTTAAAAAAATCTTATATTTTATATATTATAGCATATAAAAATTATAATATTTTTATTGCTAACAATATTAAAGCATATATTTAAAAGTATAAAAAAACAAAAGTTAAAAAGCTATTAAACAATAATAATAATATAGCTAATAATTTTAATTTTTAAAAAAGCAACTAAGCTATTTAATTTTTAATAAAAGCTGCTTATTTTTATTATACTATAAAAAAAAATGTTTACTAGCTTATAGCAAAACTTATAAGCTTAGCAAATTTTCTTTTTTTTAAAACATTAGTATACTTATAAGTACTAAAATATTTTATAAAATACTAGTATAGCTAAAGTATTAACTATTAAATACTTATAAGCTAAAGCTTTTATATAAAAATATTTAAAAACTAAAATTAACTAAACTTTAAATAATATAATAATATGCTTTAAAAAAGCAATAAAAAAAAAGTTTATTAAGTTTATAAAAATTTAAACTTTTATTAGCAAAGTAATTTTTTATATTTTAAAAATATTTACTTTTTTTATTTTTATTATATAATATAAACAAGCTTAAAGCTTACTTTAACAACGTTAAAAATAAAATTATATAATATAATAAAGTTAAAAATTTTATTATTAAAAATAAGGCTATTTATTTTTTTATGTTTTAATTTCTAAAGCAATTATATATTTTATAAAGCTAAAGCTATGCTAACTTTATTAAACTTTTAAATACTTTTATATAAAAAAGCTATATAACTTGCTTAAGTTTATAAGCTATAATAATATTAGTATAAAAGCTTTAAAACAAATTTAAAAAGTTTGTTATTAATATTAAACTTATAATTTAGTTTTATAAAACTTTAAGTTTATATTTTATAATAACTTTAACTTTAATTATAAAGTTATTATTAACGTTATATACTTAAACAATAAGCTAGTGCTATATATAATTAATAATAGTATATTATTTTAAGCTACTAGATTTTTAAAGTTATTATTTATATATAATATATAAAATATACTTTACTAATACTAAATAAACGTATATTAAAAGCTTTTTAACTACGTTGTTTACAATTTTAATATAAACTTTATATTTAAAAAGTTTTATAATAATGCTTAGCTTACTAAAGTATTATATGTTATAAAACTAATAAAAGCATATTAAGTAGTTAAAAAAATTAAAAAAGCATATAGCCCTTTATGTAAAGCTTTTAATATTTTATATAAAAAGCTATAAAGTAGTATAAAAAAATACTTTTTTAAAAAGTAATTAAAGCGTTAAATAATATTGCTAAACTTAACAAACTAATACTAACGCTACTTATTTTTAAAGCATATTTAAAAGTTAATACTAACTTTTTTAAATTTTTTAATATTGTATAAAAAGCTAAAGCAGTTAAAAGCTATAAAAAAGCTTTAAATAATTAAAGCAAAAAAAAACATTTTTTAAGCTTTAAATACTTATAATAGCCTTATAACATATAACGTACTATTATTTTTATTAAAAAGTAAAGTAATAGTTTAAAAAAAAACCAAATAAAAACTAAACTATATAAAATTAAATTAATTAATAACTAAAACATTACTATTAATATAGTTAACAAACTAACGCAATTTTAATATACTTAAGTTAAGCTATACTATAAAAAATAAGTTAATGCAAATTTTGCAGATTTTAAAATTAGCTAACTTATAATAAAAACCTAACAACAATGCTAAAGTAAACTAAAAGAAAATGCTTTATATAAAGTTTATTTAATAGCTAAAAAAAACTAAACTATAACTTTATAATATAACTATAAAAAATAATATAATTACTACTTTAAAACTTTTATTTTAAAAGTTTAATAAAGTAAAAATTAAAAATTTAGCTGCTAAAAGCATATTTATACTTATAAAATATAATAAAGCAATTTATAGCAATACTTAGATTTTTAATATATGCTTAGTATAAAAAATTAAAAGCAAAACAATAATACTATATAAAAAATTTAAGCTTATTATTTAAAAGCATAGTAATTAAAAAAGCAAAAGCTATTTATTTAATTGCTAACTATTTAAAAAATAAGCTAATAGCTTATTTTTATACTAAGTTTATTTTTAACTAAAAAATATAATATATAAAATAACCTTTATAATATTTTATAAGTATATATATAGTTAAAAAATAAGTTAACTTATATAATATATACTAAGTTACTTAAAAAGTTAAAAAACATATACTTTTTTAGCACTTTTTTATATATTATATAACTTTTATATAGCTTAGCAAAATTTAAGCTATACTAATTTAAAATATACTATAATTATTATTATATAAAGCTAAAAATAAAAGTTTTAACGTATAATTTATATTTTTTATATAAAAATATAAAACTAAAGCAATTTAGCATTATTAAACTTTAAACTAATAATATATTTAATATAGTATTAAAAATTCCTTTTTAAAAAGAAAAGTATTTTTTTAAGCAAAAAATAAAACAATTTTATTATATAACTAACTTGTTAAATTTAATAAAGCAAAAATTAAAATTTAAAATAATAACCTTATACTTTAATAAAAAAATAAGCTTAAAACTTTTAGCTAGTTAATAAAAAAGCACTAAATACTATATAATAATATATTATATAATAAGTTTAAAAAGCATATATTATATTTATATGCTAACTAAAAGTATTATATAACTTATTTGCTGCTACTTAAGTTATTTAACTAATAAAAAATAATATTAAAGCACTAAATATATAGCTATAATAGCAAATTTAAAATAAAAATTAAAGTTTATAATATTTCTTTTTTAACTTTTATAATATAAAGCTATTTATTTTTATTAATAGCTTTTTTATAAATAATAAAAACTTAAGTTTTTAACTTAAATTTATTATTAT
>MU401805.1:0-28687 GCA_022579005.1 Poronia punctata
AGTATAAAAGTTTAAGTAATAAAGTAGTTATAAAGTAATATTGCTAGCAATTTTAAAAACTAAATATATTAAATAACTTTTATTTAGTTAGCTAAATAAGTAACTAAGCTAGCTAAAAAAAATTAAAAAAAATATAACTAGCAAAGCTTTAGCTATTAATTAGTATAGCTTTAGCTAATAGGTAGTTTGTGTGCAAATAGCTTAGCAAATAGGTTTTTTAGCTAGGTGCCCTATTATATAATAAACGTTTTATACTTTATAAAGCTTTTTAAAAAACTTATATTAGCAGTTTACTTTATAATATATAATTATTATAAGCTTAATAATATTAAGCGTTTTTATATTAAAATAAAGAATACTATTCTTTTAAACTAATTTACAATAATTAAAATTATATTATAAACATTATTATTAGCTTTTATATATAAAAGTAGTTTAATAATAAAATTTAACTAATTCTTTAAAATATTTACTTTAATAAAAGTATTAATTAAAGCTTTTTATAAAGCTTATGTTTTAGCTTTTAAGGTTATTTATACTATATATAGCTAGCAATATATTTTTAAACCTTTTATTTTAAGCTTTTTTAAAAAAAACTTATATATATATAATAGCTTAGCTATTTCTTTTTATATACTTAGCTTTAAAGTTATAATATTATAAATATATTAGTTACTTTATTAAAGCTTTGTGCGCTAAAAGTATTAGCTGCTTTATAAAGTATACGATATTTTTATTATTAATATAATATTTTTTATATATCTTAGCTTTATAGTGTACAATTTTTATAAGTTTTATAAAAGTAAGGTTTTTAGCTTATAGTTTATAAACTACTTTATAAAACTGCTTTAAAGCCATTAATTAAATAGCTATTTTACTTTAAGCTAATTTTCTAGCTTTAGTATAGGGAATATATTAATTATAAATAATACCTTTAGCTTTTCTTTTTAAAAAAGCAGTTTTTATACTTTTAGCAGTAGCTTTTATTAAATAAATTACTACTACTATTTATATAATATATAATATAAAAGTTATATATATATATATATTAATATGTTTTACTATTTTACTTTTAAAGATTATTTATAATTATATAGTAAAAGTCTAGCAATTTATAAGCTTAGAAATTTATAATTAATATTACTTCTTACTATAAATTAAAGTTTATAATTTTTAAGTATTGCTTATAGCTTTTATCTTAGTTTAGTTTTTTAATTTTCTTTTAAAAAGTTTTTAAGTTATAAAATGTTATTTTTTATTGCTTAATAATGCAATTTTTAGTTTTAATATAAGCTTTTTATATAATTTTAAACTTAATATAAATCTTTTATATTTTTAATTTAAATAAGGAATGTTTTCTTGTTATTTTATTTAGCACTTAAATAAAAGTAAAATATTTTCTTAATTATATATAATTATAAAAAAAGTAATAAAATTATAAAAATAAATTTTAATATTTAGCTTTAATACTTAAGCAATTAGTTAAGTATAACTATTATAATATTTAATAGAGTGTTTTATATATAAACTATTATTTAAAAAAAGAATTACTTTAAAAATTGCTTTAAGCTATAGTCTTTATAATTATATAATATATACTTATATATCTTTTTATATATATAATCTTATAAGTAATATTAAAATATATTAATACCACTTTAATTTTTTACTTTTAATACTAATACTATACTAATACTAAGTTAATATTTTTTTAATACTTATACTATACTAACTTAGTATATACTAAATTAGTCCTTATACTAAATTTGCAACCCTAAGTCTACTTATCCTAGCGACCAGCAGATCTACAAGGTTACCACATTTCTGTTTCCTGTTATACGCGTCGGTCTCTCCTTAACCCAAGCAGCAAAGCTAGGTAGGTACCTAGTCCAACACCTTAGAAACTAAGCAGTCTATTTGTGCTTCCTTTTGTTTATTACCCAAGTGACGCTGTGCACGTTCTGTCTTTGACGTTTGTGTTTCCTCTCAACTAACCTTTTGTCAGACAGCGCCAGCAACGACTTGATAGTTTACCGCCTAAAGATTTGTGTGGATCCAAGATAATGACGACCCCAAATCGTGACGGTAGTCGTACGCCTCAGTGCAGCAGCAACCCCCATCATCCCTTGCTTTCGTCGTCGCCTAGCTCTTTCCGAAGTCGAAACTATGGCACCTCGGTACCCCGAGCTGATGCCACCGCCAGGCTTGCCTCTCCTATACCTCCTCACATCCCTGGCACCTCACCCTCGCGGCAGTCGTCGTCACCAGGCCGAAGCGACCAGGCCGCCAGCATGGCGGAAGCACCAGCACCTCTTCCCGGAAGCTCCAGCATAGGTGCTACGGGCCCAGGTGTCTCTGCGCTTGCCGCAGCCTTGTCTAATTCTGTTGGGCATTCCCCGCCCCGATTTGGGACACCTCCCATCCGGCCCGTGTCACCCACGGCCACTGGGTTCCTAACACCGACAAACTATGGCTCGTTTGAAGCAAGTTCCAGGTTTTCTCAAGGGGGAGGTGTCGCAGGAAACTTGGCTTATGAAGATCCCGAGATTGTGAAGCGTCATCTTGTTCAAGCATCAGATACCCCTTATTCTGGGTCTTATACGAACAGCACAGACCGAATCAAAGGGAAGCAAGTTGGCGAGTCCTCTGAAGCTACACCAGACAGAGACGAATTTTATAGTCTGCGCCTGCAGGGCGGGGACATCACTCGACAAATCTATCGATGGTCCGAGGAGGCCGAAGGGCGACGCCGCACACAACGAAGCAAAAGCTTCAGCCATACGCGGGAGGAACCAGAAAACGAGGTTCTGGATATCAATTCCATCAACGTTCCAGGCGGGTTCAGAAGAAACTACCTTCGCCGGGTCGCACAGAGTCCCGTCGCTTCGCCCCGTGGTCTCAGCACCGGCCACGTCCCCGCTGGGAGAGGACGGGAGCCGCAGTTGTTCACCAGTAGCTTTTTAGAATTCTTGACCATATATGGCCATTTCGCTGGAGAACAGCTTGAAGAAGACGATGAAGTGCTCGGACCCGGCGAATACTTTTCTTCCGGGGAGGACTCTGATTTCAACGACAGTGATGATGAGAGAGAACCAATGGAAGATAGCACGCTGCTCACACCCTCGAGACGCAGACGAAGGCGGAAGGCTCGAGGTGGGAGCGGAACGAACAGTCCTTTGAACGCAGCATTGTTGTTGCTGAAGTCGTTTGTCGGCACGGGAGTTTTGTTTCTACCTCGAGCTTATTTAAACGGCGGCATGGTGTTCAGCAACGTTGTCCTCGTCGCGCTTGCGGCCCTCAGTTACTATTGCTTCATATTACTCATTACCACGCGGCTGGAAGTTGAGGGCTCTTTTGGTGACATTGGTGGTATTGTTTATGGTGAACCGATGCGCAAGCTGATCCTAGCCTCCATCGTACTCAGCCAAATAGGCTTCGTTGCGGCGTACACCGTCTTCACGGCAGAAAACTTGCAAGCGTTCGTCCTTGCTGTGACGGACTGTTCTACACACATCAAGATCACTTGGTTTATCTTCATGCAGATGCTGATTTTCTTACCATTCTCCCTCTTCCGAGACATAGGCAAGCTCGGTTTCACTGCCTTGATAGCTGACGCTTTCATCATCATCGGACTAGCTTATCTATTCTACTACGATATCCTGACCCTTGATACGAAAGGATTGGCTGATATAACTCTCTTCAACAAGAAGGACTGGACGCTCTTCATTGGCACCGCCATTTTCACCTTTGAGGGTATCGGACTTATCATCCCCATTCAAGAGTCGATGAGGAATCCGACCAAATTCCCGAAAGTCATGTTTACATCTATGATTATTATGTCGGTCATCTTCATCACGATGGGGGCTGTGTCATACGCTGCGTATGGCTCCAGGACTGAAACTGTCGTTCTGCTCAACTTACCGCAAGACAACAAATTTGTCAATGGTGTCCAGTTACTCTATTCTCTTGCCATCCTACTGTCTACCCCACTGCAAATATTCCCGGCCATCAAGATTACGGAGAACGCGTTGTTTACCAAGAGCGGGAAGTATAACCCATATATCAAATGGCAGAAGAATATGTTCAGGTTCTTCATGGTCTTTCTGTGTGCGGTCATTGCCTGGGGGGGTTCAGATAATCTGGACAAATTTGTGGCACTTGTGGGAAATTTCGCCTGCATTCCCTTAACATTTATATATCCTGTAAGTTTGGACACTCTTCCACCCATTCGCTCCCCCTCTTGATATGCAATCGCAAAAAATACGGTTGGATAAAAGAGACACGAATGTTTGCTGTAAGACGGAATGTTGTGCTGATTTTGATAATAGCCCCTACTTCATTACCGTGCCGTGGCTACAACGCGAATTCGCAAATTCTCGGACCTTGCTCTCTGCGTCTTTGGGTTTGTTGCCATGGGTTATGCAACAAGCTTAACAGTTATCTCATGGGTAAATGGACCTGCAAAGGCACCGCCTGGATATTGTGATATACATCATCCCTAGTAACTTTCTTGAGCTAATATATCTATATTTATATATCTAGCTATATTTTTAAAGGAAACACTATTATTATATAGAACATAAATTTTTTAATATAGCTTTTAAAGTATAGTTTTTTAAGTATTATATATATTTATAAAAACTTATAATAAATTGTTTTTATATTTTATTTACTAAAAAGAATATATAATAATATATTAATATTAATAATAAATTTAGCTAAATATAAATTTAAAAGGTAATTTATATATATTTAATATAAGTTAAAAAGTATTTATATAAATAGCTAATAAAGTAACTATATAAGTATTTATATAAAAATAATATTTATTTTCTATTTTTAATATATTTAAAAAAAATTAAATATATATAAAAACTTAATATAGTAAAAAAACAGTAAATAAATACTTTATAAATATTATAAAAAATAAATAAAGCTTTTTAAAAAAAATTAATTAATAGTATTATAAAACTTTAAAAACTTTAAAAAGTTAACAATAAAAAATATTAAAGTAAAAAAAGAGTTATTTTATTATAGCTAAAAATGTTTATATATTTATAAAGAAATAAAGTTAAAAGATTTATATAATTTTAATAATAAGTTATAGTAAATAAAGTAAATTAAAATAATTATAAAGCATTAAAAGTAAAACTATATAGTTAAAAATATAATATAATTAACTATAATCTCTAAAAGTATTTAATTAGATTTAAAGTGCTTTATATATTTATAGTACCTCTTAAATATAAGTATATATTATATAAAACCTTAAAATATATATAATATATTTTACTTTATTTAAAATAAAGTCACTATATACCTAGTTATTTAAAGTACTTTTAATATCTTTAAATCTTAGCTATATACTTTATTTATTATATAACCTTTATTTAAAGCTAACTATTATAAATAGCTTTTAATATTAACTAGCAAGATAATATAAATAAATGAAATAATAATATTGGCATATAGTAGCTAATTTTTAAATACGTTTAAATATTTAAAATGTATTATTAAGTGCTAGTAATTATATAAATACTAGGAATTTTTAGGTTTTATATAAATGTAAGTATATATTTAAAAATGCGTTATAATATATAATATTTAAAATAAGTTTAAGTAATTATATACTTTAGTACTATATTATCTATATAAGCTTATAAATATATTAAATGTACTTTTATTTAAACTAAGTGCTTTTAAGTATTTTATATTATTTTAAAGTGCTTTGTTATATTTATAGTTTATTGACTTTACTTGCGCTAATACTTTTATAAACTTAAACACTTTCTTATACTTTTTAACCTTTTTTATACTTTTTAACCTTTTTTATACTTTTTAACCTTTTTTATACTTTTTAACCTTTTTTTATATATCTTTGCCTTTATTTTTTTTTTATATACTTATTACTATCTCTTAGCTTATAAGCATTAGGTTTTAAATTAGTTTTTAAAGTATTTAAAATATTATTATATTTTTTAATTATAAAGTAAATAATACGCATTTTTTAATACTTAGTATACTATTTATAGTATATAATATAAATGTTAAACTTAATTTTAGTGCGCAAATAGTGTATTAAATAAAACAAAGTTCTAAGCTATAGCTAAGCATTTTAATATAAATTCTAATATAAAAGATCTTACTGCTTTTTAGTACAAGCTTATATAAAAAGCTTTTATAGCATAAGTAAGCGCAACCTTGCTTTTATAATACTTTATTATAAAAATAAAAGCTAATATGCTTATAAGCTTTTTAATATTACTTGTTATATAAATTTAACTATTTTAATTATAAGTTTGCTTTTATTAAAGCATTTAATAATTATAGCTAATATAGTACTTAATATTTTCTTTTTAAAAAAGCAGAACTAATTATGCAAAAGAAAAGGTTTAGCTAAAGCACTTTAACAATATTATAAATATTTATTTAAAAGTTGCTACTAATAAGCAAGGTTTAAAAATAAAAGCTAATAAATATTATAAGAATAATTTTAATACTTATAAAAACGTTATTAAATATAAACAAGCTTTTAAAGCGCTTATAAATATTTTTTATCTTTTATTTATTAAAGTTAAAAGCTAACTTAATTTATATACTATACTTATATATTTATTAATAATAACAATTATTTTTAGCAAAGTATTTATAAATAATACTACTGCTAGATTAAAAGTTGCTTATATCTTTAAATGGATTTAGCGCTAAGCAAATCATGCAAATTAAATACTTTTTTTACTATTTAATTTACTAAGTAAAAATAACTTTATAATAAGTTATATTTATTTGCTATAATAACAAGCTGCTATAAAAAAAGCTATTAGCAAGCAGCTTAAAAATATTATAAATATAAATATTAGTAGTAAGTCATTAAATAATACTATAAGTGCTTTTACACTTTTGCTTAAAACGCTACTTATTAGCAAGCAACTTAAATATATTATAATTTTTTTTGTTTTAGTAGCTTTTAGTTTAGTTATTAACTTTTTTGCTCCTTTAATATAGCTAAATAAAATCTCAGCTTTATATACTTTTTAATTAGTTTTAAAAATAAGAAAAAGTTTTGCTGCTTATAAAAAAATATGCTTTTTACTTAAGTTAGCATTTTAAATAATAATTTATTATATTTTTTAATTAAAAATATACTTTTTACTTTTTATTTATTTTTATAATAAAGATTATTATAAAGGTTTTATATAATAAATTAAAGCATTTTTAATTTATTATAATGCTTGCTTTTTTTTAACTATACTAACTAACTTTTATTATATAGTTGCTGTTTTATTAAAAAGTTTTTTAAACTAAAAAATAAGGCTATTATATAAAAGCTATAAAAAGCTTTTATATATATATTCTTTTGTTTTTAGTTAGGTTTTTTAAAAAGTTTTCTTTTTTTGCTTATTTTTCTTCTTTTTAGCTAACTTAAAACAAGTAAATATTAAAACAAAGTTTTAATGCTTTAGCTAGTACTAGTTTAAATCTAGTACTTAATAAATAGCTATAAGTTTTATAGTTTAATTTTAATACTTTTACTTTTATTAAAACTAGTTTTAATAATAGCAATAATAATAATTTTAGTATTTGTTTTAGCAAATTTAATATAAATAAAAACTATACTTTTTTACTATAATTATATTAAACCGGGCACCTTAAATTAGCCTTTCCCTTTAACCATTTTTATTTTTAAAACAACTGCTTTTTTATTTATAAAAAAATAAAAAAACTATGCTTAAACTATGTTTTAGTGCTTACTAATATATTTTATATACTAATTGTTTTCTAGCTATAATATATAAGTTTGTTTATTTTTTTAAAAGAATTAGTTATTATAATATAGCTAACTTTTATAGCTATTTTCGCTTATATTACGCTACTAGCTAAGCTTATTAATCTTTTTTTGCTTAGGTTATTTTTTATATAAATACTTATTTAAAATATTTAACGCAAAAGTAATTACTAAAAATTAAGTAAGTATTTTACTTTTATTTTTAATGCTTATAAATATTTAACTTTATTTTAAAAAGTTAAAAAAATGTATAAGTATATTAATACTTTTAATAAGCGTTATAGTAATCTATATTAATATATTTTTTTCTTTTATATAAATAGAAATATTTAGTAACAATAATTGTTAAAAATAATATAAAATATTATATTTTGATAATTTAAAGGTTTAAAAAGTAATAAATATAAAGATTAATAAGCTTGTACTAAATAATAAGCAGCTTTTTATAACTTAAAATGTTATTATTAGCTTTTAAAGCTTTGCTACTTTTTAATAAAAAGCTTATAGTAGTAGTTATAGTGCTTATAGTGCTTTTAGTAGTTAAGGTTAGCAGCGTACTATTAACGCTTTTAAAAAAGGTAAAGTAAAAAACAAAAACTAAAAAAGGTTTAATTAGCTAATACTAAGTAATAAACCTTAGTACGCTAGTTCTTGTTTAATTTAGCTATTTAATCTAATAAGCTTTAAAACTTTATTTATTTAATAAGTTCTTTTATAATACGTTATAGTACTTAAGTTAATATTATTAGCAAATAATCTATTAGTAAAAATAAACAGCTTTGCGTTTATTAAAATTAAAAAAGTATAAGTTAGTTTATAGTACTTGCTTTTAACTTATTAATTAATTCCTTTATTTAACACTTAATTCTTTTTTATATAATTTAAATAACTTTTATAGCTATTAATAAGTTAAATATAGCTTTAGGTTAATAAATACTACTAATATATATACTATATACCTTTTAGCTAATATATTACCAAAACGTATTAATAAAAATAAAGTTAATTTAAACTAAATTCTTTACTTAATCTTTCTTTATAAAAATTACTTTATTATTTAAAAAAGAAATATTTTATTAACTTTAATTACCTATTTTTTGCTTAAAAGGTGTTTTAGTTTTGCTTTAAATTTAGTTTTAATAAGTTTAGTTTCCTTTTTAAATAAAAATGGTAATATAGTAAATAATAAAATTTATTTATTTATATTATAATATTGCTAAATTTATTATGTTTGCTTTTTATAAATAATAAGTAAAAGCTATAAGTTAAAGCTACTATACTAAGGTAGTTTTAATAGTGTTTATAATAAGTTTAAAACTAGTATAAACTAAATTTAACTAAACTATAAAAAAATAAAAAAATAAGAAATAGTACTTTTAAAATACTTTTTTTAAGTTTAATAAGTAAACGTATATATATAACATAAAAGACGTGTTTTCTAATTATATATAATCTTATAAAATCTTTAGCTTACTATAAATATTATAATTTTATGTTAAAAGAAAAACAATATAAATATAACTTGTTAACTTATTTATTAAATAGTAAAAGCTTAATATAAAACTGTTTTAGTATAGTTATTATAGGTTTAAACTATAAGTTGCAATCTTTTATAAAGCTATATTATCCTGCTTTTAATTTTATAAACTATATAAAATAAAAATAGCTTAATATTTAAGTATATTTTAAGCTTAAAATAAACAAACATAAATACTTTCGTATTTAAAAGATTATTAATTTAAAAAGCATTAAATCTTGTATAAAGTAAATTAAAGCTAGTAATAATGCTTTTATTTTAAAAGTTTTATAATAATTAAAAACCTACTCCTTTTTACGTTAAAGTACATTTTTAATACTATAATGTATATAAATTATACTATTAAAAAGTACTAGAATATAATGATCTTGTTTATTCCTTTATAAAAGCGTTAAATAATTACTAAAGTAATAAATAATTATAAATCTTTCATTTTTTAAACGTATATTTTAATTTATCTTTTGTTTATAATTAGTTTAGTTTATATTTACTAAAGATTTATTTACGCGTTAATATAATTTTACTTAAGTATAATAAAACTTTATTAGTTTATTGACTATATTAATAATAATATGTTTATTTTTAATTACTTAAACTTTAAAAGAACTATTTTATTTTTACTTCTTTTGCTAAAGAAAAACTTTTATTTATAAAAAAAAGTAAATATAAGCAGTGAATTAAAGCTATTTTAAATATTAAGCATATATAATATCTTTGCTTTTAATTATTCAGTTTAAATAGCTTTAGCACATTAAATAATATTAAGTAATAATAGCAAATTATAGTTAATTTATAAGTAACTTTTAAATACTAATAAAGAAAAAACTAGTTTATTAAAGCCTGCTATATTATCAAAAGCTTTTATTGCTGTTTATAAAATTAATTTATTATTATTTTAATAGCTAATTTCTTTTTAATAATATTAAAAGCATATATATATTTAATCTTGCTAAGTGCTTAGTATTTTTTAATAAACTCTTTTTATATATAATCTTTATAATTTTAGCACTAATTTAAAGCTTTTTTAAAGCAAAGTTAGTACTAAGGTTATAAACTATATAATTAAGCAGTGTTTAATAAATTTTAATCTAGTACTTATAAAGTATATTGTATTGCTTATATGCTTTTATTGTTTAAATAGAGGTTATAGCTTAAAGTAACGTAGCTAAATTAATAACGTAAAAAGCCTATTTTTTATTAATTTAAATAACGTTAATAATAACCGTATAATTAAATTTATAGTTATTTTTAAGGTTACTTTAAACTATTTTAATGCTAAGTTATAAGTTTAGCAATAATAGCAAAAATCCTAGATTTCTTTTAAAAATAAATTAATTAACTTTATAACCTGCTTTAGCTAATATTTACTTTATTTTACCGTTTTAAAATACTTAAATTAGTAAGAAAGGTAATACTACTTGGTTTTAGTAAAATATATAATTAATTAATAAAAGTATATATTAAAAAACAAGTATTTATATTTATAAATAATACATATTATATTATTATTACTTTAAATAATGTTTTTAAATGTTATTAAAATAAGCACTAATATAATTAGCGTTTTATAGCAAAAATCTAAAAAAAGTAAAAATATTTAAAATATTTAAAATATAATATATAGTTATTTTAAAAGGGTTTTATGTTTATATTATGCTAATACTTTTAATAAAATCGCTACTATTAAACTTAATATAAACTTTCCTTAGTTTTTATATTATATTTATTTTTAAGTTTAAATATAAATATAGTTTTAATTACGCTTTTCTAAGTATTAAATAGGTAAATATATCACTATTTTATAATTTGCTTTAATATTTTATTTAATATAGATTTTAAGAAATACATTATTTTAATAAGGTTTTAGCTTTAGCTTGCTATATTCTTTTGCTTATAATATAATATATATAAGTAGTGGTTATTAAAAAGTGAGTAAACTGTTTTGCTATTCTTGAATTAGTTTTATTTTAATTTAAGTTTAAATTAAAACCGCTTTTAACTATACTTTTTAGTTTTATAAAATATATTTTTTTTTTAGTATTTAGTTTATAGCTATAAATTGTTTTTAAAGTGCTAAAATATTAACGTTTTGCTTTATATTTTGTTTATTAAATAATGTATTAAAAAACATGGTTTTATATATATAATACTTATATCTTTCCTTTAATAAGTTTAATTTATATTTACATTATAAGCAATATAAAGTTAAATTATTTTTATTGCAACTATAATTATTATACTTATAATTTATAGAAAGCATAGTATTAACTTTACTGTTATTTACTACTTAAAAATATATTTAAAAGTAATAAAACTAAACTTTTAAATACTAGCTTTTAATAAATAAGTGCTTTATTAAACTTAGATATACTTTTATATATATATATTATATTTGTTATAAAGTAAATTATATTTTAATATATAGCGCTAAGTACTTACTAAGCCTTTACAATCTTATTAATTATAACTTTAAAACCTTTTAAAGATATTTTTTAACTTTTGTTTTTAAATATTTTAAAACATAATTATAGTTTAATTAATAAAGTATAAAAACTAATTTATAGTATTATTAAAATATAAGTTTAACTTAAAATATCTTTTTAAGTTTTATTAAAGCTAATTTGCTAGATAAAGTACTGCTTAGCATAGTTATTAATATTTCTTAAAAATATAGCCTAGTATTAGTTTATTATTATTTTAATTTAGCAGTATATATTAATAAAAATCTATATTTTATTATATAGTTAATTATAAAGCTTGTATATATAGTTCCGGTTTTTTTGCTGTTTTTTTATAAATATAATAATTTTTTAAAAAGTAAAGAAAAAGTTGTTAATTAAACATATTAAAAGTAAGTTATAAACTAAAACAATATTAAATTTTTAAAGATTTAAAAATAAAGTTAAAACATTTTTATATTTAATAGCAAAAGTAAAAGTAGTTTGCTATTAAAATATAACTAGCTTAATAGTAAGTAATAGCTTTATTAGCTATAAAAACTAAAAAGGATAAAAAGTATATTTTGTTACGATCTAGTATTTAATGCCGCTACTCAATTAAGCCAGACTCTTAAAAGGGATATAAAATACTAAGGTAGTGCTTAGTATCTTGTAGTAGACTATGTACTTCAATGTACAGGTTAGTACTTAAGCCTTTGCTAGTAGCTAACCTATAACTTATATAATAAAAAAGACTAAAGTAGCTTAAGTGCTTTAAAAGCTTATTAAACTTAAATAGCTTAAAGATTAAGCTTTTAAGTTAGTTACTAGTACTTTAAAATATGCTCTAGGCTTAAGCATTTTTTAGCTTATAATTTTCTTTATAATAAATAAAAAAATTAAATTAAGTTTTCTTTTATATAAAAATATATAAAAAAGGTACTAAGCTTTAATAATAGTTAGGTTATTATTTATAATAGCAAGCAACTAGTTGCTTATAATAGTATTGCTTTAAATTAAGCAAAAATCTTATTATATTTAGTGCTTTTTAAAAAAAAGAAAAAAGCTTAAAAGAAATCTTTGCTATTAAAGTTAATATATAAGTACTTAGTTATTTTAAATAAAACGTATATATTTACTTTATTTTTTGTTGCTTTTTTAAAGTTAAAATCTTTAATGCTTTAATATTTAAAAATAATATGCCTTTTTTAAAAATAAATAATTATGCTTATTTTTTTAAAAAAACTTAAACTTAATTTAAGTTTTTATTAAAAGTCGTTTTAAAGTAAAGGTAAACTAATATATAGCAAGCTTTCTTTTATAGTTAATCTTTTAAATTACAAAAAAATAAGCTAAATATAAAATGCAATGATAATATTATTATAAATTAATACTAATTAAATTTAAATTAGCTATAAGTTAAATAATAGTAAAAATGCTTATTATCTTTTATTTTATTAGTATATAAACTATAAAACGTTTATTATACTTTAGTATAGCTTTTTTATTTCTTTAATTTCTTTTAAATAATTATATAATAATTTAAATTAAATTTTTATTTCTTATTTACTTAAATAAAATAATTTTTAAAAGCAATATTAAGCTAATATAGCTTTAAGTTAAATAAAAAATAAGCGTATTAATAGTTTTTAATTTTAAACTTACTTTTTTATAGTTGCTAATTTAAATACTAATTAATATTAGTTTAGCTAAAATAAATATAATTATAATATATTACTACTTATATTATTATATTAACTTAACTAATTAAAAAAAGCAGTTAAAAAACTACTTATATTAAAGTTTATATAATAGCAATATAAAATAATATAAACCTACTATATATTTAATATATAAAAAAACGCGTAAGTTTTAAATATTAATTATATATTAAGTGTATACTTTATATATATTAATAACTATATTATATATAGTTTATTTTCTTAGTATTTACTTTATTTAAAAAAAATATACTTTATATTAATATAATCTATTAATATAGTTAATAAGTTAAAAGTATTAAAAAGGATTTTAATAAAAACTATATATTAAATTATTATAAATTATTTAAAACGCTAATAAAATAATAATAACAATATAAAAAATTAACATAAAATTCTGCTAAAAATAGCCTACTTTAAAAAGTATATAAAACTATTTTCTTTATATTTTATACTTTATTATATATAGTGTAATGCACAGTGTTCTAAGGTAGAAAAGCTGTAAAAAAAAACCCAGTTGTTACTTTTCAAGACCCACTATACTAACTGTAGCTATTTAAAGTAGGGCTAATGGTCCATAGATGTTGGCTAGATCTAGCAGGGGCTACTATGGTACCTAAGTACCTTATTTATCCTTTCATAACCATGTGCACCAAGCAAAGCTCATCTTTATAAAACCTACACACAACCTTGTTTATCAACCAGCATTCTTGCTTTGTTGCCAAAGGAATATCAGCACGCATTTTTTAAGGATTCCACACACTTCTACTTGCCTGGCTTGTTCAAACTCTGCCCAATCAACCAATTGTATAACATAATTTTACTGTCCGTATTTGTACCAATTGGACTTTCAACGCCTGCGCCTTGTCCCAAGCCTGCTGCAAGTGGACGTGAACAAGTGGGCAGCAGCTACAATACATATTCTGGATTGAAGCACGATGAACGCACCAGACAGGTTAGTTATGTTATTAGAAGACTTCTCGGAGTGTGGGGGTTCAAGAAGCTCTGCTACATACATCCATGCACCAGAGGAACCAGACTGTACTTTGGCGTACTACTCACATGGTATTATACAACCCTAGCTGTTGTTTATTGAGAGAGAGAGAGAGAGAGAGAGAGAGGAGGTCCACATCCGTAAATGCAATCTGGCATGGGGCGTCTCAATGCTCAAGTGGCACGAGCAGACCGTGGCCTAGCATGTTGACAACTTATACAGCAGCAACTGCTACATCCATATCAGGTCCCATCGCAATGATATTGAGGTTCAGCATGCTCAGCATGTGCATGCCTTTCACCAGTTCATAGCACTTGTTCATTTCCTTCCTACCTACGCAGTTTCTTGTGTCCAGCCTTGGTTACATTTACCGTTGCATCTACTATTTATAACGGCCACAAGTAACAACAAAATGGCAAACCCCAGACATTACACCGAGATTGATAGCTTGTTTGCGTACTGTCTTTTCGACTTGATTTGTTGTGGGCTAACGCGAGTTTATAGATTTGAACTCTTCCTTCTCAACGAGGCCGAAGGCGAGAAGAAGATCACAGAGAAGCCTTTTGCTGGCATGTATCTCCCTCCTTGAGAGATGTCTAAGACTTGTGTAAATTTCTGACAGCTCCAAAGGAACCTCCAACACCTCAGATTTCATCTTGCTAAAGGAGGACCACACCCTTGGCAACCTCCTTAGCGAGCATTTAAAGCAGGCTCCTCATGTTCTGATGGCTGGATACAAAGGTACTGCCCTCTTCTTTCCCCATGCGATGCTCTTTGAAATGGCACAGGCTCTGTTTATTTGTCTTGTTCGTTCATTGCATGTACCTAACATGTGTAGTCGGCCACCCCAATGTTCCCGAAGTGCTGCTCCGCGTGCAGACCGATGGCACAGTCACGCCTCGTGAAGTCTTGATTGACACATGCAAGCAGCTTGTTACTGCGTATGCCCAACTTGACCGCGAGTTTACACGGGAGTACGAGCTTCGCCGCATGGTCGCAGCTGGAGAACAGGGGAATGAGAACAGGCCTTGAATAATTACACCTGTCCACTTTTGATTGAGTTTCACATATTGTAGGAAAGGTCAGGCCAGGCAAGGGGAACAGGCGTTTTGTCAGTACGTATTTTAGCTAAAGTTGCAAAATATTTGACCCTAGTGTTTCGGACTTCCTCTCCAAGCAACTTAAGAGAGCCGTTACAACCCTGAACCAAACCGTTGGCCAGCGTGCCGGCGTTACCTCCACAGGTCAGACCAGGTACTGATACTGTCTTTCTGGTGTGTATCTTTCTCGGTATTTACCGCATACCCTGGCAGCCAGCGCCTGTTCTGGATATCGGGTAAGCAAACTTGATTGAGTGACCCGAAGACCAGCATCCTTACTACAACGTGGTAGCCAGAGGACCTTCACCGCCAGGTATCAACTATAGTGTAGCAGTAGTCAGCGCCAACAAATTCTTGAAATATCCCCCTTCCCTCGGACGCAGTGTCATCAAACATACCATGCAGATGTTATTGCCGTTCAGTAGTATCTTTGGAAGCCTTGTGTGGTTGCCAGAGTAATCACTTGCAAATGTTAGCGCCTCATTGTTACCGAGGTAGAGGCAACATTATATATTTGCGTACAATTCTGTGACGTCCTCAAGAACCATATCTATTGGGATTTATGTGATCAGTGTCCCTTCTATGACATGAAAACACCCAAAAGTGACGGCAGGTAAACTTACTGACATAATCGTCAAATCCTAACAAGGTCCCACTAAACTCTGTAGATGGGTTAGCTTCAGCAACATACAGCGTACATAGAGGAAAACAAAGTGATCCGAGGTGAGGAGGCTAGGGGCATCCACGTACCTTTGTCGCCTTTCATAACAACCCATATCCGAGAGCCAACACATTTATCGATAAGCTCTTGTGTAGACATGTTAGCTAGCACTGTTTTTCTTGCTCCATGATGGGGATTCTGGAGGATGGCTTAGAGGGTGTAAACGTACCCAGAGGAAGTAGCTGAGATGCCATTGTTCAATAGATCTCCAACAGAGTGTATGTCTAACGGACCGGTATTTGCTCTAGTAATCTCAGTATCCCTTGAGGATGTCGAGAGCGCCGAAGCTTTCAGAAAATTTCTTATAAAAGTAGATTAGGTAGGTAGATACATGCGTATGAGAATGGTACGCTGTGGCAGGAGGAATGCAAGAAACTGTAGACCTATTCATACATAAGTCAATAGGTAACATAGGTACCAGTTAAAAACATTAAACATTTGCTATAGTAAGGACTAAGGTTAAAATACCTTGTCTTATTTAGTTTGTATATATAAGTGCTTTTTATATATATTAAAAGGTGTTAATTTTAAAAAATAACCATGTTAAATATTTTTAAAGTTATATAAATAAATAAGTTAATTTTAAAACTTAAATAATATAAAATTATTTATAGCTATATAAAAAACAATTAATTAATTTAATTTTAATTTTTAATAAGTTTTATTAATATATTTTTATTAGTATTTTTAAATATTTTAAAAATAAAGTTTTAAAACTTTATTAATGTTATAATTAAGTTATAAAAAAAGCAAGGCTTTTAAAAGTAAGTTTATTTATTAATAAAAATCTTAAAGTAAAAAAAAAAGAAAAAAAAGCTTTTAAGATCTTATAAAGTATATAAACCTATATATATACGCTATAGTAAAGCTATAGCTATTTATAAGTATAAGCCTTAGTATTTATAGTTAAAAAAAAGTAATAGCTATAAGCTACCTAGTTAGCTATACTGCTATTTACCTAATTTATAACTACTTTTAAAAAAAAACTTATTTTAAAGCATATTTAACTATTATGTCTTACTACGCGTTTTTTTACTCTATTTTTTATAATAAACTTATTATTGCTCTGTTATTATTTTTTTAAGGTTTATTAAACTTATTTTTTCTGCTGCTTATAGCTATTTAGCTAGTTAAACTAAAGGGTTTATAGCTTTAAAGTATTATTTATAAAAAAAAAAATTAATAGTTTTGCGTTATTTTTAAAGTTTTAGCTAAATACTATTTATATTAATATTTTAACTTTTTTAATTAACTTTATATTATAGTTTATTATAGTATAGTTTTAACGTTTCTATTTTTTTAATTATAAACTTTTTTTTGCTTATTAGCTTTATAATTTTTTTATTAAGATTTTTAAATTTTTGCTTTAGTAAAAGGTTGTTTAAGTATTTATAAAGTTAGTTAATATAATACTTATTAGTAAATTACTATAAAGTTAGCACTTTAAAAATATATATAATGCTTTTTTATAATAAAATTTAAATTTTTTATTAAGTTATAAAATAGTTAAGCTTATTAAATAGTTAGTTTATTTATTAAGGCTGCTGTTTTTTAATAATAAATATATAGTTTTTTATATTAAAGTTAAGATTTTTGCAGCCTTTATTAGCTTAATTTATTATACGTTGTTATATTTGCTATAAATATACCTTTGCTATATTAACGTATTTTTTACTTTTGCAACCTTATTATTAAGTATTTAAGCATAATTAGGCTTTTGTTATAATAGTTTTTTTATTTTTTATTTAGCAGTTTTATTTTTTTAATTAAAGTAAAAAAGTATTAAAAACTTTATTTTTACTTTATATAATAAAACCTTTATAAATTTATATAGTATAGCTACTTAAGCGTAGTTTATTATAAGTATTTATATTAACTAGTTATTTTAGTAATAGTTAATATAAAAGCGTAGTTATTAGTTTAAATATTAGTTTATAATTTTTGTTTGCTTATTTTATAAACTTATAATATTTTAGTAAAGTTAATATTTAACTAATTTTAAATATTTTAGCTAATTTATTTATAAATGCTAATATAAATTATCGTTTTTAGTTTAACATTATTATTATAAGTAGGCTAAATACTTAAAAAAGCTTTTTATAATATATTTAAGCTGCTTATTACGCTATTACTTTTATAATATATAGTATTATTTAAAACTTTTTACTTAGTTTATTTACTATAACTATAGCGTTATTAAAACTATACTTATTTTTAAGCATTTGCTTAAAGTTGATTATTATATATTGCTATATATAGTTTAGTACTAGTAAAGGTATTAATTTTTTAGTATTTTATTTTTTAAAACTTTTACTAGTTAGTATTATAAGTAGTTAAAAACGTAATAATAATAATTATTTTTAAGTTTAAGCTACTAGTATTGTTTAGCTATTAGTTATTTAGCTTTTTTAAAAAATACTATTAGTATTTATTTATAAGCTTTTATAATAAGCTTTGTTTATAAAAAAAGTAAGTTTAAAACTACTAGCCTTTTTTTATATATTATTAGCTTTTTTTATATAACTTATAAGCTTTTTATTTTTTTAAATTTAAGTAATATTTATATTTTTTGCTATTATATTTATATTTTTAAATTTATTTTTATTTTTATATAATATTTTATTAATAAGCTAAGAGCTTATAAAGGTGTTTACTTTTTTTAAAAGTTTAAACGCTAATATTTTAATAACTGTTTTGCTTATTTATTTTATTATAAATTTAAAGGTTACTAGCTTAAAAAACGTTATATAGTGCTATAGCTTTTTGTAGATTTTTATAACGTTATGTTTTTTGCTTTTATAATAATATATTTACTACTACGTTTTTTTATAGTTTATAAGTTATTATAAAGTTATATTTAGCTAATAATAAAAACTATTTTGCTTATTATTAGTTAAAGTACTGCTTTATATTAAAATATTTTAAAGCTTTATAGTTTATAATAATTAAAAATAGTTTTTTTTAGTAGGTAACTAATTTAGCTTACTACTTTTTTATTACTAGTACTATAGCTAGCATTTTCCTCTTATAAATATTATAGTTTAGCTTTGCTTTTTTTATTATTTTAAAGTAAAATATTGTAAATTGCTATTTTTAAAAAAACTAAAGTTATATTAAAGTGCTAGCTATTACTTTATTTAATATGTTTATTTTTACTTTTATAAGTAGGTTATAATTATAGTAATATAAAAAAAAAGCTAGAGTTAATATTTTCTTTAATTTTTAAACTGCTTTTTTATAGCGTTTATTTTAAGTAAAAGTTATATTATAATATATTAGCGCTATTAATACTTTTGCTTTTTAGCTATACTTATAATAAAACTTCTTATAAAAGCTATAAAATTTTAAAAATAATTATATATTTTTTATAATTATTAGCATTAGTTATTTTTAAACTACTTTAACTTTAATAAAGGTAACGCTAACGCTTTTAATACTTATTATATATTTTAAACCTTTAGTTTAAGTAATATAAAACTTAAATCTTTTAAAGACTGCTTATAGTCTTGCTTTTTTTAGCTATAATAATACTTTTATATATACTTTTAATACTTTTTTATTATATTAAAGTATATTAAAATATTATTAATATAAGCATAGTAAAATTAGTTTAAGTAATTAAATAATATATTATTTATATACTTTTAAAATAATTATAGTTTATTAGTTAAACTAAACAAAAGTACTTTATATTTATACGCTTTATATTAAATATAAAATATTATAACATGTTTTATTTTTATTATTATTTAAATTTAATAAAATACTTATTATATAGTAATTTTAGTAAATAGTTTAACTTTATAAATTTATAAAAAAGTTTGTTTAATTAAACGTAAAAAGTAATATATTTGTTTAATTAAGCTATTAAGCTTTTAGTAGTTAATATAAAAGCGTAGTTTTTTATATAGCCTTTTTATAAATAATATTAATAACGCTTATAAAGTATTGCTTAGCTTTATAATCTTTTTAAAAAATAGTTTATAAAGTACTTTTAAACTGCTTTTAACTAATTAAAAAAGTAGTTTATATAGTAAACTATATTTTAAGTTATTATGCAATTTGTTTTAAAAAACTTTATTAAATAGTTTACTTCTTATTATTATAAAAAAGCTTATTTAAGTTTACTTTGCTAAAAGTATATTAAAAATTATAGTATTTAAAAAGTATTACTTTTAGTGCTTATCTTTTAGTTTTTTACTTTTTTTATTAAAAAACCTTTTAATTTTTAATTTTTAATAATAAAGTTAATTTCTTTTATATAAGTCATTTTAACTGTTTTTAAAAATTAGTTAATTTAAACTATATATTTATATAAAAACCCAATAAGTAAATAAAGCTTAACTAGTGCTTTTCTTTATACTAAGCTATTTGTTTAATATAAACTTTATATATATAATATTTACTTTTTAAAAAAGCTTTGTTTTTAGCGCGGTTTTTTAAATAAGTTATCTTTTATTACTATAGTTATAGCTTGTTTTCTTTTTTAATATTAGTTTTTATAAATTTTAGTTAAAAGTTTTTTTTTAGTTTTTTTTTATAAAAGCTAGTATTGGTTTGCTTTTTTGCTAAGTAATAGTTTTTTTAAGGATTTATAAATAAGTATTTTCTTTTAAAAATAATTAAATTTTATAGGTAAAGTTTAAAAAAAATATTTTCAAATATTTATTTATTTAGTTAAAAAGTAGTTATTAAAGTTTTATATACATTTTTAGTAGCTTTTTTTATTAAATCTTATTGCTATTTAATAATTAAAGTTTATAATAGTTTTTAAGTTTAAATTAGCTTTAATTTAATTTGCTAATAGCATATTTATTGCTATATATATATTAGCTTTTATATTATATAAAACGTTATTTATTTATTAAAAGGATTGATTATTTAATAATATATAGCTAAATATAAAAAAGTTTTCTTTTATATATTTATTAATTATACTTATTTCTTTATATGCATTAATATTTAGTAACACTTTTTTTAAGTAAAAGTTTATTTGTTTTAAGGTTATTCTTTTAAAGCTTGCTTTTTTCTTTGTAAAAAAAAGCGTTAGCATTATAACTATAAGCTATAAAAATTGCTTAGATTTAAGCTTATTAGTTTAAACTATTTTTTAGTAAGTAATTATAAAAAGTATGTTTTTATTTTTTATAGTTAAAGCATTAGCTTTTAATAGTAAAAGTCTTTTTTTTAGGTAACATTTTAAGTTATAATTATAAAAAAAGTTATAAAGTAAGTTTTTTTTTATTATAAAGCTAAATCTAGTTTTTTATAATAGTACTTAGTTTTACTAAGTTTATTTAAATTACTTTAATAATATTATTATTATAAAAGTTATTTATATTGCTTATTAGCTTTTAAGTTAACTTAAGTTTATTTTTTTATTAAAAAATATAAACTACTTATATATAGTATTAAAGAAATATATTAAAATTAATATTATTATTAAAGTATTAAGCTATAGTTTTGTATTATAAGCAAGTAAATAGTTTATTATAAAACTTTTTTTTTATTTAGCTTATAAGATTTTCTATTTGCTAGCAAGTTATATAAAGCTATTCTTAAAATATTAATAATTAGCTAAGCTTTTTACTTTTAACTTTTAGTACTTAACTTTAATATATTATTTTTAGTTTATATTTTTATATTTACTTTTTAAGTAATTTAAAAGCTTAGTTAGTATATTAATTATATTCAAGTAGTTATTTTATAAATATAGCTATAAGTTTTTACCTACTACGCTTTTAAAGTATATTTTAATATTAGCTAGTTTAGCTTTATTATTAATAAACTAGGTTGTATTAGCTTTAAAGCAATTGCGCATATATTATAACTATACTTTAAATATAACTTTTCTATTATTATAAAAAGTAAATATTTCTATTTTTGCAAATTTGCAAAGCTATGTTATTATAGCAATTAAAGTTATACTATTTTAAAATAAAAATTAGCTATAAGCTAGCAAGTTTACTACTTATTAGTTAATATTAATAATTTAGCTTTTAAAGCAATTAATTTTTTTATATTTTAAGACTATCTTTTAAGCTATATAGTTAATAATTTTATTTTAGTCTAGTGCTAATAAAAGTATACTTTTATTATTGTTTTAACTTTAGTTTTTTATTAATTACTTTAAGCGTTATACTTTAGCTTTAAGCTTTATATTATTTTTTAATTCTAAATAAGTTAAAAAGTAAGCTTAATAAACTAAGTTAGTTATAGGTTATTTTTTATTTAATAATAAGTAATATATTAAGTTACCTTAAACTTAGCAAGCAATTAATATTAAACTTTAAATTTTAAATTTTTAAAATACTATATTAAAATAAATACTTATTAAACTTTTAAACACTTTAAAGTTTATAGTTTTATTAAACTTAAAAATTGCTTTATATTTATTTTTAGTAAAGGCTTAAAATAAAAAACGAAGTTTATTTCTTTTTCTAATATATAGCTTAGTAAAGGTTTTTATAATATATTATATTTTTTAATAAAGCTTTTTAATTATAAATATATAGCAAAAGTTTTTAAATGTATTTTTAGTAAAACGTTAATTAAAAACCTAAGCTTATTTTACTAAAGTATTAAAAAAATATTTTTAAATTTCTTAAAGTTATAGCTTAGAGTTTTAGTACTTATTTTTCTTTAAAAAAATAAAAAACTATAATAAATTGTTAGCAAGCTTTTATATATAAGATGTTATTAATTTTTAAAATAAGTTTAGCAAAGTTATTATTTAAATATAGTGCTTTAGCTAAAGCTTATTACTTTATAGCTATATATATTTTTGCACGCGTTTTATTTTTTAAGCTATAATTTTAGTTAATATAAGTAGCTAAAGAATTAGTTTTAGCTAACTAGTAAAGTAGTACTACTAAGTTAAGTTAGTTTAATTTAAATTAAATTAGCAAGTTAAAATAACATACTTTTTAACTTATATTTATAACTTTAAAATTATTATAATTAAGTTATAAAAAAACAAGGCTTTTAAAAGTCACTTAATTTATTGATAAAAATCTTTTAAAAAAAGCTTTTAAAATCTTATAAAGTGTGCAAACTTATATGCGCACGGTATAGTAGAGCTGCAGCTGTTTATAGATGCAGGCCTTAGTATTTACAGTTAAAGGAGGTAATAGCTATAAGCTACCTAGTTAGCTATACTGCTATTTAACCGATCTATAACTATTTAAATATAAAAGCATTAGTTAATTCTTTAATATAGTTGTAATTTTAATACTATATTGTATAATATTTTATTTACTAGGTATTTATAAAGAAAGAATCTTTTATTTAAAAAATGAATAAAATATTATTATATAGTATTAAATAATATAAAGTAACTAAAAATATAAAACCTTTAAAATAAATATATATCAGTAATAAAGCGGACATTAAATTAATATTATTATTTAATAAAATATATTTATAAACATATATATAAACACTTTAAATATTAAAAAACTAACTAAAAAAGAAATAATTATATTTATTTTTAATTTATTCTTTTCTATTTTACTAGATTTAAATTATTTATCTTATAGTAATAAAAGTATATTTAACTTTTAACTTATAAATTTATATTAATAGTTTATTTTAATATTTTACTATTATACTTAAAAAGTAGTGCTTACTATATACTTTTAAATATAAGTTAACGTAATATATAAAATAAGTAAAAACATTTAATTTTATAAAATATAATATTATAAATATATAATATTATATTAATATATTTTAAAAGGTGTTTTTAATTTAATGTATACGTAAGAAATTAAAGATAAACTAAATAATTAAGTAAAAATAAACTTAGTATAATTAAAATAAATAGTAAAAGTGCTAATATATTTAATTAAAATAATGACAATAAAGCCTAATATATAATAAATAGTTAAATAAGGGTTTTTAATATATATAATATAAAGGTATTATATTATATAATATAAATATAAAGAAATAATTATTATATATATATATATATAGCTAATAAGTATATTATAAGGGTTATTTTAATTAAGTAGCCTTAGCTACATTAGCTATTAAAGGCTCTATATATTTAATTAAATAAAAGCCTTTACACTATACTTTAAGTATAATTATTTTAAGTGCAGATTTTACTTTATAACTTAACTGTAAAGGTTTAAAAAATAAGGTCGTTATAAGGTAATATTCCTAGCAATTTTAAAAATTAGGTATATTAAATAACTTTTATTTAGTTAACTAAGTAAGTAACTAAGCTACTTTAAAAGTAAAAAAAAGTATAAATAGCTAAACTATAGCTAATAATTAGTATAAGTTTAGCTTATATATAGTTTATATACTAATAGTATAGCTAGTAAGTTTTATAAATAAATGCTTTATTATACTACTTTTTTTTAAGTTGCTAGTTTTTAGCAACTAAACACTTATAAGTATATTTAAAAAAGATTAGCTTTATATTTCTAGCTAATTAATTACTTTTATTTTACGTCTTATTATTGCTTAGGTGCTAGCTTATATTATAATATCTTTTAAGCTTAGTTATTAATTTTTACTTTTTTTAAATAATAGTTTTATATTCTTTATTTTTATTACTAGTTTTTTAAAGTATATTTGCTACTATGCTTTTTTTACAATTATTTTATACTAGCTTTATATACTTATTGCTTTTTTTATAAAGGTTTAAGCAATAAGGTAGTTATAAGGTAATGTTGCTAGCAATTTTAAAAACTAAATATATTAAATAACTTTTGTTTAGTTAGCTAAGTAGATAACTAAACTAGGTAAAAAAAATTAAAAAGGTATAACTAGCAAAGCTTTAGCTATTAGCTAGCATAGCTTTAGTTAGTATATAGTTTATATACAAATAGCTTAGCAAGTAAGTTTTTTAGCTAAGTGCTTTATTATACTGTTTTTTTAAGTTGCTAGTTTTTAGCAATTTTAATATTTATAAATATATTTGCTAATTAGCTTACTTTTTTAATTTTTTTAATTAAATTGCTTTATTATATTTTTAAGTTTTTTTTTTATTAACTCATTAGCTTATATTTTAGCTTGCACGTTTTCTTTTTAATTTTATAACTCTATTTTATTAAGCTTTTTGCTAAGCAACTGCTATTATGCTACTTTTAAAGCTTTTTTATTTTAAGTTTATATACTAGCATACGTTTAATACTAAATTTAGTTAATTTCTTTTAAACTATAAAATTTTTAATTTTAACTATAATCTTGCTTAGCTAAATAGTAATAAGCTAAAAGTTATAATAATACTTAGTAAAAAGCTTTACTAGTACTACGTTTTTAGCATATACTTAAATTTTTATATTTACTATTTTTGCTACTTTAGCAATATTAATTATATTTTTTATAAATGTAACTATTATAGGTATTATATTATACGTTTGCTATTTTTTTAATTATTAGTTTTACTAAATATTAATTTATTTTTTAAATACTTTTTACTTTGCTTAGTATAGCTTAAAATAATATATAATATAGTTTTTATTTTTATAATAAAATTTTTATAGTTTAGCAAACTTATTAAGCTACTATTGCTAAAGCTAAAAATAAAAACAATAATAATAATAAAAAAACGCTACCTTGCTAAAAAATACTTTTATAGCTATAAGTTAGCATATATTTTGCTTATTTAAAGTAAGCTTAGCTTTTTAGTATATAGTTACTTTTAAAAAAAGGCTAATTATATTAGTAAAAAAAAAGAAAAAACGCTATGCTACTATTTATTAAAAATTAGTTTTTATTTATTACTTATTAACTATTACTATTGCTTTTTTTATAGTTTATATTTACGCTGTTTAATTGCTAGTATAGTTATTAATACCTAGTAATTTTATATTAATAAAAAAAAGCTTTTACTTAATAACTTTAATAATATTTTATATAAAGCTTAGTATATTTTTTTAAAAATATTAAAATAGCTTTTTAAACAATTTAAATAGTTACTTATACTAATTATATATATTTATTTTAACAGCTGCTAATAAAAAGCTAAACTTTAAAAAAGCTTATAAAATAAAAAGCATTAAAACGTTTTTTTAAAATTAGCAAAGCTTATTAAAAAAAATTATTTATAATATAGTTTTTATTACTACTGCTAGCTTTATTTATAATACTTATTAAACTGTGCTGTTTATTTTTAATTATAGCTATTTTAATAATATAGTATATTATTTACTTTTTTAGCTACTTTTTAGCTTTTGCTTGCTAACTTTTTACTTAATAATAATGTTTTTTATATTAATAATTTAAATACGCTTTAAGTTATAATAAGTTTATTAAAGTATAAGTTTTTAATTTTTATAATATTATAGCTTAGCTTAGCTTGCTTAGTAATAGCTTACTATTTTTTTATTAATTAAGTTATATACTTTATAACTTTAGTGCTTATATATTAATATAATTACTTTATTTATTATTTTACGTAATATAAACTTTTTTAACTTTTTTTTTATATTAGTTTAGCAAATAGCTTATATTTACTAAGTATTTAGCTAGCCTTTAAATATTGTATTTTATTAGCTAGCTTTTTTATTTTACTAAGTATCTTTATTTACTTTAATTATTTTAATATTAAATAATGTTTTTTGTTGCTTATTTGTTTTATTTATTTTTTAACTTAAATAATGCTATTTAATTACTATTTTTTAGTTAGTTTATTTATAGTTTAAGTAATAATATAAAAAATATATTATAAACTTAAAAATAAATTTTAAGTAATTTAATTTAGTATATTTAAGTTTTTACTTTTTTAAAAACTTTAACTTAAATATATATAAAAGCTAGCTTTTTATTATACTTATACTTAAAGTATATTGTTAATAATTTTATTATATTATTTACTTAAAACTTTTTTAATATATAATATTTATTATAATACTTTTATATTAACTTTACTACTTACTTTTAATACTTATAAATTATATAGTATATAGCTTTTATTTGCTATAGTTCTTTTTTTTACTTTTTAAGTATTAAATTAAAGTTGCTTTAGTATATATTTAATACTTTTTAAATAGTATTTATATAGCGCTTTAAATAGTAAATAGCTTATAATAGTATATTAGCTATTATTATATATAAATTTAGCTTTTGCTAGTATTTTAGCTTAGCTATTTAGCTTATTATTATAGTAAATATAAAAGTATTTTTTTAAAGTTTAATATATTTATTTTATTTAGTTATTAGTTTAAAAGTACTATATAGTAAATAGCTGCTAATACATTTTTTATACTTTATAAAACTTTTTTTAAAATTTGCTTATAATAAGTTTATTTTTATTACTTATAATTCTTTTTAAAAATTTATATTAGTAGTTTATTTTATAATATATAATTATTATAAGTTTAGTAGTATTAAGCGTTTTTTATATAAAAATAAATAATACTATTTTTATAAACTAGTTTATAATAATTAAAATTATATTATAAACGTTGCTATTTACTTTTATATATAAAAGTAGTTTTATAATAAAATCTAAGCTAATTTTTTAAAAAGGCTATTTTAGTAAAAGTAATAACTAAAGCTTTTTATAAAGCTTATACTTTAGCTTTTAAGCTTTTTTATATTATATATAGCTAGTAATGTATTTTTAAACGTTTTATTTTAAGCTTTTTTAATAAAACTTATATTATAATAACTTAGCTATTTTTTTTTATATGCTTAGCTTTTAAGTTATTATAATGCTAGTATATTAGTTGCTTTACTAAGGCTTTTTAAGCTAAAATTACTAGCTGTTTTTTAAAATATAATATATTTTTATTATTAATATAATACTTTTTATATATTTTAGCTTTATAGTATATAATTTTTATAAGCTTTATAAAAGTAAAGTTTTTAGCATATAGTTTATAAACTATTTTATAAAATTATATTAAAGCTATTAGTTTAAAAGCTGTTTTACTTTAAGCTAATATTTTAGCTTTAGTATATAAAACGTATTAATTATAAATAATAGCTTTAGCTTTTTTTTTAAAAAAAAAGCAGTTTTTATACTTTTAGTAATAGTTTTTGCTAAATAAGTTATTATTATTATTTATATAGTATATAATATATAAGTTAAGCATATATATTAATATTTTTTACTTTTTTATTTTTAAAAATTATTTATAATTATATAGTAAAAGTTTAGCGCTTTATAAGCTTGCAAGTTTATAATTTATACTTTTATTATTAAATAAGCTAATAAGTATAAGTTTAATAAAGCTTTTTAAGCTACTTTAATAGCGTAAGCTAATACTTTACTTTTTTTTTTAAATAAAGTTTTTATTAATAATTACTATACTTACTATAGCAGCTTGCTAATTAGTTAAAGCTTTTTTTTTAGCATTAGTATTATATTTTTATATTAAATCTTTTTAGCTATATAATTTAGCTTTTTTAATAGTTTATTTACTAGGT
>MU401806.1:0-28660 GCA_022579005.1 Poronia punctata
TATATAATATTATTTTAATATTAAACTTATATATTACTTATAAAATACTTTTTTAAAAAGTATAAATAAAAGCTTTTAATATAATTATACTAAAAGACTAGCATATAAAAAGCATATTTATAGCATATGCTAACAATATTTAAAAACATAGCGTTAAAAATTAATTAAAAGTTTTATATTAGTTAAAAATATATATATTATAATAATATTTATATTACTTATGCTTTGCTTATATTATAAGTATACTATACGTATACTGCGCTTAAGTATAGCTATATTTTATATTTATAGTATAAGTAAAATATATAGGTAGCATACTTATAGCATATGCTAATAATGTTTAAAAACATAGTATTAAAAATTAATTAAAAGTTTTATATTAGTTAAAAATATACGTATTATAATAATATTTATACTACTTATACTTTGCTTATATTATAAGTATACTATGCGTATGTTGCGCTTAAGTATAGCTATATTTTATATTTATAGTATAAGTAAAATATATAGGTAGTATACTTATAGCATATGCTTATAATTATTTAATATATAGTATAAAAACTTAATTAAATGCTTTATAGTAATTAAAAATAAATATTTTAAAAGTACTTATTTTGTTTATAATTTACTTATATTATAAGCAAACTATAAGTATGCTACGTATATGCTATACTTATATATTATAATATATATATTTATAATATAAGCATAATATAAGCATAGCATACGCATTATTTATTTTATTACTATATTTAAATATTTTATTTAAATTATTTAATTTTTTTAAAACAATTTAATTAAACTTTTATAGTTATATATATATACTAGGCCTATGCTTTAGTTTAAATAGCTTTTTTTAAGTTTTAAAGCTTTATAATTATTTCCTATGCTTTTAAGTTGTTTTTTAATATAGCTTGCACTTATAACTTTACTTTACGCCTAGCTTTTGCTTAGCGTAAGCGCTTTGCTATTTTAGCTTTTTTTTAAGCTATTATAGCTTTAATATTTGCTTAAGCTACTAAAGTATTATTTTTTTTATACTTTTTTAATAAAAATAAAGTAGTTGCTTAAGCATGTGCTATGCTAATAGCTTAGCTAAATATTAGTAATTAAGCTATATTTAGTTATAGTATATATTAAGTATATAAAAAAGCTAAAAGGTTTTAGCTAATTATTAGTTATTATATTAAAATAAAAAGTATAAAATAGTTAAAAAAAAAACTAGCGTTTAGTTATAAAGCTAGTTAGCGTATAGCTAGCGTATAATAACGTAATAATAAGCTTAGTAGTAAAAAACTTAATAATTTACTATATATGCTTTATATAAGCGTGCTGCTAAGCAAGTTAAAAGCTTTTAATAATAACTTGTTATTAAATTTTACTAAATTAATGTTTAAGTTAGCTGCTTTTATAAGCATACGCTTATTATTTGCTTACTTATATAAGTTTTAAAAGTTAAATAGTAATATTAAATATTTTAGCTTATATTTAGCTTGCTATTATAAATATATATTGCTTTATTTAATATTTTAAGCTAATTAATTTATTTTTTTTATTAACTTTTAATACTATTTAGTATTATATACTTTTTGCTATATATGCTTAGTATTAAAAGCGTATTAATATGTTTATAAACTAGGTATATTAGCATATAAGCAGCATAGGTATAGTATATGCTAGGTTTATATATATACTATAGTACTGCTGCTAAAAGTATTTGCTATTAACTTATATTTTAGTTATATATAAAATATAGCTTTTTAATAATATTATTATTTTTGTATGCAAATAACTTAGCTATTAATAATATTTTAAATTTGCTAGCTATAAAGCTGGCAATAATTTAATTAGCGTTTTTGTTTTTAAACTAAAACTAAAGTTTAAAAAATTAATTATATAAAGTTTATAAATATATAGTATACGCTGCTTTTATACTTAAACTTTATAAAATATAAAGCTAATAAATAACTAAATAAACTAAAAACTTTTTTTAAAAGTTATGCTTAATATATACTTAGCAAAAAATAAGCAAATATTATAAATGCTTTTGCTATATATATATAAGGTTTAATATTTAAAAATATATGCTAAGCTTTATAAATAAGTTAGCTATAATATAAAATATGTTTATATATTAAGTAAATGTATACTATATGCTTGCTTGCTATTTATATTATATATAATATATTATATTATATTAAAACTATTAATAATATAGTACTAAGTAATAAGCTAGCTAAATAGCTTGCTTATAACTTTAAAAATTAACTTAAATATTTAAGCATATGCTAGCTATATATTAGTTATTATAATAATATAAATATAACTTTTAATATTTAATATAATAAGTTAATAAAAGTAAAATATATACTTTATAAATAATAAATATATACTACTTTTTTTAGTTTTAACTTATAATAATAAACATATTTAGCTTGCTATAAATAATTTTAAATATTATATTTATTTATAAATATAGCTAGTATATAAAAGTAATAGCTTAGGCTTATATATAGTATATAATAATATAGTTGTTATTTTTTAATTAGTTTATATGCTAAATAAATATTTTAAACTTTAAATAATAAAAATTAAAGTAGTGCTTTTAAATTATGCTTAATATATAGTTAATATATATTTTATAAATATAGTATATAAAGCAAAAGTTTATTTATACTTTTAAACTATAACTTATTAAAATATTAAAATAGCTTTTTTATATATAGTATATATGCTATATAGTTATAACAATTTATACTTTATGCAAGCTTTATAAGTAAGCTTATATTATATTGTTAAAGCAATAGTTAAATATAAAAAGCATACTAAATAGTAGCTAAAATTAAATTGTTAGCATATATGCAGCATAGGTATAGCATATATATTATATACTTAGTATTTTACTTAGTATATTTGTTTTTTAAATTGTAGTTTATAAGTTTTTTTATAATTATTGCAATATTTTATTTAAATAAAAAAAAAAGTAGTTATAAGCTTTTTTTATAATAAGTACAATATATAGTATGTATATAATATTTTATAAAATATATATATTAAGCTAAGCAAAATATGTTAAAAATAAAATAACCTTGCTAAGTTTTTATAAATAATTATATACTATATATACTTAGCTTAAGCAACTATAAATAAAGCAAAGCTTAAAATAATTTATAGTAATACTTTTAACATTTTTGCTTATTACTAATATATATATATTACTTTTGCTTTTATATAAAATATATTTTATATATACTTTTTAAATACTTAATATTAATAGCTTTAATTATTAACAAATACTTAGCAAAGTGCTAATTATTTAAATTAGTTTAGTATAAATAACTAATTTAAAGTTATTATATTTTATTAGCATATATAAAGTATATATAAAGTAAAAGTAAAACATAAGACTTATTTTAAACTTGTTACTATATATAATAAAGTTAACTTTATAATATATTTTATTATATATATTTAATATAATATACTTTATAATATAAATATTTTAAGCTTTTTTAAAAGTAAAATAAAACCTAATTAAAGTTAGTATATATAATGCGTATATAAAGCATATGTTTATTATATTTTTTAGTATTATTTTAAATAGCTATAAATAATATTATATATATAAAAGGCTTGCTACCTTATTTTTATAATTTAAGTATTTTATATAACAAGATTTTGCTAGTTTTATAGTATATAAAGTTTTTATAAAAGTATTAGCAATAGCTAACATTAAAGTATTTATACCTTTAGTGCTAGCACTTATACTTAACGTTTTTATATTTGCTTTATATATAGTTAATATATAGTTAGCTTATGTTATATATAAGCTTAAAACAAAAAGATAATATAAACTTATAATATATTAAAATATAAAGTATTAACTTTAGCTAACTTATAAGTTAAATATTAAACTTAAACTATATTAGTATATGCTATATATATATATATAAGTTTTATATTTTAAACATTTTATTTTATATAAATTTATAAATTTAAGCTATATTTATACGCTTAACATTTGCTATAAAACTATTTTCTAGCTAAATAAAATATACTATTTTATTTATAAATATATTAAAGTATAGTAGCATAAAGTAATAGTCTTTTATATAATAAAATAATACTTTGCTAAAGCTATAGTAGCTTATAATAAGTTTAAATACTTAAATAGTCTTTTATATAGCTTATTAGCATTTGCTAGGCATATGCTTTAAAAATTTAAATAAATATAAAGTTAAAGCTTAATACGCTTATAAAGTTAAAATTATTTATTACTAAAAGTTAGTTGCTAATATAAAGTATAAGCTTTATATTATTTTTTTTATTATTATTTAATTTTACTAAGTTAGCTAGCAATAATAGTTATGCTAAAGCTTAGCTAGCTATTATAACTAATATAATATAAGCTTATAGCTAAAATTAGCATATTATTAGCATATATATAGCTTTTATTTATACTTATATTATTTAGCAACTTAGTTACTTTAATATTAAGCTATTATAAAAGGTTATAGTTTAAAATAGCTAATATTATAAAAAGCTGCTAAACTATACTATATATATATATAATTTAAGTTAATTAGCAGCTATATATACTATATATGCTTTATATATACTAAGCATTTTTATAATAGTTAATTAATTAAATGTTTAAAGCAACGTTTAGTTTATATATGCTAGGCGTATACGTAATAGTTTAAAGTTAAAATTTTTTAATATAATAAAAATTTTTTAAAAGTATTAAAGTACATAGTATTTGTTGCAAGCTGCTATAATTAGCTAGCGTGATTTACTAGTACATAAGTAGCGTATTTTTTAACCCCTTTAAAGTTACTAGTGCTAAGCTAGACTAGCGCAGTTTTTAACCCTTGCCGAGCTTTTAGTTACTTTCCGTGACCTACAACCCGCTAAAGTGACGGCTACGATGGCGTGGTATACGTAGTTATCTGTCTTGCGCAAAGAAAAGGATGTCGTTATAGCGGCTCTCAAGTCATTTTCGCGGAGGAGGGCTTCTGCGCGCGCGTGGAGTTCGCGATCGGCGAGGTAGGTGTTGGGGTTCCATGATGGGGCGCCTTCGCAGTATGCTATGGCGGGTGGTTTTTTTCTTGAGGAGGACATCTTTGTATGTTATCAAGTGTCTGGTAAATTAGGTGCCAGGCATGACAACCGGTTTAAAATCGTGCCTGACAGAATGAGATGAGCCTTGGTTGTAGAATGATGTTCATGGTGGATTTATATGGTGGGGTTGGATGTGTCAAATTAAAACCCCCCCCCCCACAAAAGTTGGGGAATGGGGTAACGACTTTCTACAGGGTAGTCTCTACAAGACAGGAAGGGCTAGATAGTTAAAGGTAAGCATACAATTACAATTACACATTTCACAAGTTAAGAGGTCGGCGAACCCATTTTTAAAAAAATAGGTAAGGGTTTGGGAACTAGTCCCTTTGCCGTTTTGGTTTTTCTTGTCAGGCTGTGACAAGAAAAACGGCATTGTGAGATTTTGCAGGAAACAATGGTTTATTTGCTACCTGCTGAAAACATGGGTATCTCTTTGAAAAAATGGATGGCAAAATAAGAAAAGGTGGCGAGGGCAGGGATTCGTTTGGCGGCGGCGGCGGCAGAGGAGTCTTGTTGTTCGGCTCAAGGTTTCTTGTCGGGATGGCTAGATCAGGGCCATCATATCGGTGTTGGGCCAAGAGTCGATCTCCGTCACTGCTCTGGTTCTTGTGGCTGTTCAAGGACCCGAGGGTCAATGGGCCCTTCACCAGCGCCAGGCTTATCGGGGGGAGCCAAAGCTTGGGCTTCGGCTTCGTCCTCGGCATCGGCATCGGCACCGGGTGCAGCTTGAGTTGCTGCCGCAGATCCACCCTCAGCTTCTGCTTGGGGTTCGGGATCGGCGTCGGTTTCTGATTCTGCATCAAGAGCCGCCATCGCAGTGCGATAGGCGGCCTTGAGCTCATCAGCTTCCCTGACCCATGGTGCCTTTTGTTCTTCCGTCATGTTGCGCCATATGGCAGACATTCTGTTGGCTAAAGATTGGAAATCAAGATGTCAGTTATCAGAGCAGGGATAGGATGAAGCAGATCGCGGGAGAGAGGAATAGGGAAGAGGGTTGTGGTGTTACTTACAAACTGCCTGCCGTGGTAGGCCGGCGGCGAGGACATTCGACTGCCGGGTCCTGAACAGGATGAAGCAGTTCATTGGCTTCGGAATGTGAGGCCTCGCCTGTTCTGCCGCCCCGGGTGTTGCTGAGCCGGCGGCTTGGCTCCCCTCGTTAGGTGTCGGCTGCACGTTGGGAGTTGCCGGCTGACTCGGTGTGGCAGTGGGCGGTGGGTTGGGTACTGGCTGCTGAGAAGCCGCGCCAGAAGAGTCCTACTCTCTGGCGTTGACGTTGTCAACAGCGTTTGGTATCCCTTGACCACCGGCATACTGTGTCGGATCTGGGTAAACAGCATTTCGCATCCCTTGATTATTGGCATACTGCGTTGGATCCGGGTAAACAGACTGATTACCCTGCAGTGCAGTCGAAGCTTCGGCTGGTGCTTCTAACTGTGGTTCGAAGTGCCCTTCTTCGTACACCGGCGCACCCTGAGGAGTGGGGGGAAAACCCATCTCTGGGTTTTCCTGCTGTGGCTGGACGTTGTCGCCCACGCTCCCGGTGATCATCATTTGGGCTCCAACTCGTGTGTAGATTGCCCTAAATCGGTGGTCGGGCACCGGCACAACGACACCGCCCATCGCGTCTGTTAGGTCATCGGCGTTCGCCAGGTAGATTCTACTGTAGTCGTATCCGTCTACAATAAACTCTACCGCGCGGCCACCTAGCCTGAGACTATCTAACAGTCAGCGACTGTAGATTCGAAGGAAGTATTGAATGGTACCAGGGGAAAAAGGTGAGATGATAAATAAGGGGGTAAATGGTATATGTGAATGTATATTGAAGACATAGCAGACAGCAGAGAGAGAGAGGGAAAAACACAGAGAGAGAGAGGGAGAGAGGTAAAGGGTATAACTAGGGAAACATGAGGGATAGATAAGGGAAAAGGCAAGATAAAGATGGCAGTATGTAGGTACATACTAAAGCCAACAGAGAGACTTCAGAGCGAGAGAGAAAAGCTCAAAGGAAAAAGGAGAGAGAGAGAGAGAGAGAGACGAAATCAAACTGGCAGTATGGCCATCTTCTTGAACAATTGACAAATAAAAAAGATACTTACGATGCGTTGTGCTGCATGAACAGCTCCCCTTCAACAGATATATCCGCAAGCGCCAATGCGGATAGGCGGATGATGTTGTTGAAGCCATCCAGTTGGACGCCAATGGTGGTGTGCCAGAGGCGCAAAAAGTACTGGCTCCGATCGTTCATTATAAAGTCATTGTTGGCAGACATCTTGACGGTTGTCGAGGATGATGAATTGACAAGGTGCAACAACAACGGAACAGAGGCAACAAACAACCCAAGGGGATGAAGAACGGGAAGGGAACAAACAAGCCAAGCAAGCCTTAATTTATCAGACCAAGAAATGATCAGATGAAGCTGATGAAAGGTGAGGAAGAGGAAGAGGAAGGGAAGCGGAAGGATTGGCTTAATTGTTTTGACAAACGTGCGGAATTCTTCGGATGGAGGAGCAGTTTGAAAGGAAAGCAAAGTCAAACTCAGACCTGGGAGGAAAAAGTTCTCTTTATACTTGGGCCAGGGCGGTGAGTGCCCCGTCGTCGTGGTCAACGTCGAGTCTAAGTGATTCTGCCAGTCTACTGCACGTCCAATTGGTTAATCTAGGACATGCCATTGAGCATCAATAGGGATTTTATGGGTACCTTGGGGATAGGAAAGGGGCTGTTGCCAGGCGACGACTAGCAACGACCAGTCATAGGCTCCAGATCATGCCATTGTCAATGGGGGCTTTACAAATACAATGGGATGTCCTTCCATATCTACATACATGTAGGCACGAATGGGGCCCTACCCCTTTTACAGAAGGCCGAAGTAGGTACCTACCTCAGGTACCTTTCTCGCTGCTCTCAGAAACAGCTGGACTGCAGAACTAGGCATGCCGTTATTGACAGTCACAGATACAAGCCCCTAGGCAGCCGATTATCTTCCCTGTTATTCCTGGTGTCTAATACTAGAGTCACTGACAGCTATAGATAGCAGATACCACGTACCTACATTTCTTCGTTCTTCACAGAAACAACACGATTCCCCTGACTAGACCTAGCAACAGTCACAGATAACAAACAACTAGACACCTGAGTACCTCCCACATTATTCGTGGAAACGACAGGAGCCGAGAGGAGAGACACCAACAGGGTCAGACAACAGACAATCAGGTTCCTGAGACCTTTCCTGGAATTCTTGTCTTCGGAAACAACTAGAGTCCTCGACTCAACTTAATGACAGAGGTTCTAGCAAGGACGGATAACTCGAGTGTTTACAAGGCCCGACCCTAAGTAACATGCCAGGCACAAGAACTAACATTGAGTCACTTCTAGAACAATTGCGCAATACAAAGTATTAGACGAGTTGTCTCTAAAGACATGCTGGCTTTGAATGTCTTTGTTGGATTGCGTGCCAGGTAGTCAAGTGTGTTACTAAGCAGATCAGATAAAAAGCTATATGCTTACCTAATACAAAGCAATAACTGAAACAAGTGTTCGGACGACTTGCACTACAAATTCAGGTACGATTCGATTCTCTGTCCATGGGGAGATTATGTTGTATTTACCTAATTGTACAGAGTGGGCTAAATGTTTGAGGTGAGATGGGACTTGCTATGTAAGAAGCTAAGCTAACCAAGAGAGACCTGACAGATCTTTCACGATACTCTCCTTGCTCCAAAAGAGCCAATGAACTCCTCTCCGAGAAGTGTACTAGCCCTCCAATCCAGAAGAATCTACAACCCCCTAATCCCTGGAAACAGGCGCCACCAGGCTCGTCACCGTGGCTTCAACCGAGATGTCAGCTAAGAGCGACTGTCTTTCCGACGACTTCTTCGCAGCATCGAGTTCCTGATAGCCAAGGCAAGAAAGTATTAGTCATCCGAAGTCTGCCAACCCCCCCTATACGTTATATATAGGAGAGAGACAGAGGGAAAGACTTACGGCCTGATCCTCATACAACCCCAGAACAGCAATCTCAACCGGGTCCAGATTCGCGCTCGGGCCCACAGTCGCCCGGGCCGTGCCGAGACTGGCGAGACCAGGGCGAAGTTTCTCCAAGATGCGATCCTTGGAGGCTTCATCTTTAGGTTTGATCATTAGATACTCAGCTACTGCCTTCTCGGGGAATATCGCAGCCAAAGATTCCGTAACCTCGAAAAGCTTCAGGTGAGGCGGTCCATTGGCGTATTTCTTCACAATATCCATGGCGCCATGGAACCCACTCGACTGAATCAAGGATTGGAAATGTTCAGTTGTAGGCCATTCTTTTGATATATGATTTTTAGCCTATGTTAGGGAGGGGGGTAGTTAGTGACTTACCCAGGAGGAGAATTTCTCGAAACTGATCGCGGACATCTTTGCCGTCTTCTGTTTCGATGAAGCCGCGCAGATTGGCAAGCACACCATGTTGGATAAATAGGGGCTTTAGGACTGGGATAACCTCTTCGACTGCCTGTTTGACGACTGCTGTGTCCTTTTTAAGGTTTGGGAGGGCGATTTCTAAGATGGTCATCTTGGAGGGCTTGATGCTCGACGGTTCTGGCGATGGGGATGAGACTGTACGGTAATGTGAGCTTTGGTTGCAGAGACACTTTGATGAGATGAGCTATTAGGAACGAGAAAGACGTCTGGATCTTCTCTTTATAAACACTTGAATGCTGTAGGTAGGATAACAATAACACTGGTCAGCGCTAAGATGTTGTTGCCGATAGCAGGTATACCGTTAACTCGGCCGTGGAAATGTTAGCATCTTCTTTCTCTCCGAGAGGGTATTACCAATACGCAGTCTAGGTTTCTGTAGCAATGACGTTCTAGTTTCTGTGTATCACCACGATATCGCTCTTCGCGTCGTCTCATATCAGATGTCGTTCTCCCGTAGCTCCGAAGCTCCGAACCAGTCACTCTCATTAAAACATTTACTCAGCAAAGAACTCAAAGTTGGATACCTTGACTGCACGTAGGGTCCATGTATCATTTTCCTAACTAGGCAATTCTATACTCGATCAGACTCTCACGCACACAAGAGATTTATTGCTTCCCATGTCAGAATCGCCGCCAAGGAGGTGAGAATAGACTAAGAAAAAAGTCGATATAGCAGCAAGTTAGCTGACTAGCGCTGATTGTTAGGTCGTTTATGGAGGGCTATTGAGCTATTATCTGCTATTACCTTAATTCTTTGCATTTTTTTTTTTTTTTTATATTTTGTATAAAAAACTTTTTTATTTTATATTTTATATTAAAAACTTTTTTATTTTTTGCTTTATATATAAAACTTTTTTATTTTGCTTGCTAGCTTTTAAGTAAGTAAGTAATTGTATTTTGCTTGTTGGCCTTAAGGTTAGTAAGTAATTGTATTTTGCTTGTCGGCCTTAAGGTTGGTAAGTAATTATATTTTGCCCGTCGGCCTTAAGGTCGGTAGGTAATTATATTTTGCCCGGCGGCCTTAAGGTTAGTAAGTAATTATATTTTACCTGTTAGCCTTAAGGTTAGTAAGTAATTATATTTTGCCTGTTAGCTTTAAAGTAAGTAATTATATCTTGCTTGTTAGCCTTAAAGTTAGTAAGTAATTATATTTTGCTTATCGGCTTTAAGGTTAGTAAGTAATTATATTTTGCCTGTTAGCCTTAAGGTTAATAGGTAATTATATTTTGCTTATTAGCTTTAAAGTAAATAATTATATTTTGCTTATTAGCTTTAAAGTTAGTAAATAATTATATTTTGCTTATTAGCCTTAAAATTAGTAAGTAATTATATTTTGCTTATTAGCTTTAAAGTTAGTAAGTAATTATATTTTGCTTATTAGCTTTAAAGTAAGTAATTATATTTTGCTTATTAGCTTTAAAGTTAATAAGTAATTATATTTTGCCTATTAGCCTTAAAGTTAGTAAATAATTATATTTTGCCTATTAGCTTTAAGGTTAGTAAGTAATTATATTTTGCTTATTAGCTTTAAAGTAAATAATTATATTTTACTTGTTAGCCTTAAAGTTAGTAAGTAATTATATTTTGCTAAGTAATTATATTTTGCTATGCAATTATATTTTGCTTATTAGCCTTAAGGTTAGTAAATAATTATATTTTGCTTGTTAGCTTTAAAGTTAGTAAGTAATTATATTTTGCTTATTAGCCTTAAAGTAAGTAATTATATTTTGCTTATTAGCTTTAAAGTTAGTAAGTAATTATATTTTATTAAGTAATTATATTTTGCTATATAATTATATTTTGCTTGTTAGCTTTAAAGTTAATAAGTAATTATATTTTGCTTATTAGCTTTAAAGTAAGTAATTATATTTTGCTTATTAGCTTTAAAGTAAGTAATTATATTTTGCTAAGTAATTATATTTTACTAAGCAATTATATTTTGCTAAGTAATTATATTTTGCTAAGCAATTATATTTTGCTAGGCAATTATATTTTGCTAGGCAATTATATTTTATTAAGCAATTATATTTTACTAAGCAATTATATTTTGCTAGGCAATTATATTTTGCTTGCTAGCTTTAAAGTAAGTAATTATATTTTATATAAAATACTAAAGTATTTTATTTAATAAAAATTTACTTATATATAAGTAAATATAATTATAAGTATTATTATAAAGCTATTTAATACTATAAGTACTTATATATTATATTATTTTCTTGCTATATACTTTTTACTTTTTTTTTTTTTTTTTTTTTTAAATAACTAGTTATATTTAACTATAAAATATAAAAGCTTTTTATACCTTATATTTATATGCTGCTAATATTACTTTAAAGCTTTTATTAATATAGTATTAGTAGCTTTTTTGCTTTTAGTTTTGCTTTATTTTTTATTAGCGTAGTTAGCAACGCTACTTAAAGCAATAAGAGGTTTTAAAAGCTAAATTTTATTTTTAACTATAGCTTTAAATTTTAGCATTATAGTAGAGAATAAAAATATAACTAAAAAAAAAAAAAGAAAAAAAAGAAATAAGAAAAATTAAGAAGTACTTAATATAATAGCTAATATAATAGCTAATACTTTTTTTAATATAATAGCTAATACTTTTTTATTAAAGTAATTATAATGTAGTAGTACTTTGCTTTTTGCTTTGCTTTTAAATTTTTTTACTTTTATTATTATACTTATAGTTAAAAAAAATATAGTTAAAAAAAAAAGTTTTTTAAAAAAAAAGGTTATAAAAAAAAAGGCTTTAAAAGCCTTGCCTTTTTTATGCTAAGACGCTTGTATACTAGTAACTAGTATATAAAAAATGTACTTATATATTAGCTATATTTAAAGCGTATTAAGTAGTTAGGCAGCTATAGTAAAGTATATTAACTTTATTAGTATTTATGCTACTTATTATAAATAGTGTGCTAGTAGCAACTATAGCTATATTTTAACATAAGTTGCTTTAATATAATATAGCTAAGCTTTTATACTAATTTATATATAGCTTATTATTTTTTATTTTAATATTTAACTAACTTTTTAATATAGTAATAAGTAATTAAAGTTATTAAAGTTAAGTAAGTATATATTATTTTAGCTTTTTTATATTTGCTTATTTTTAATATATATTATAAAATATTATTAGCATTTTATATACTATATATTATTTACTAAATAAGCTTAATATTTTAATTACTAGCTTTATTAATAAAAATGCTTATAATAATGCTATATATATAAAGAAAATAAAAAAGCTATATAAGCTTTTTAATAAGCTTATTTTATTGCTTACTAAAAAAAATAATTAAAAAAAAGAAAAAAAAAAGAAAGCTTATATAAAGTATTGCTATATTAGCTTTATAACTTATTATTATATATATTTTTTAGCTTAAAAAAACTAAACATTTTTTATATAATATTTTTTAATATTTAGCTACTAAAAATATTAAAGCTTTATTAAAGTATATATAAACTAGTAGCAAAGCTACGTTTAGCTATTAAAAATAATAAGCTTTAATATAGTATATATAATAAAGTAGTAAGGCAAAGTTTAGCTATTAAAAATAGTAAACTTTAATAAAATATATATATATATAATAAAGTAGCAAGTTTATAATATAATATTTATATTTTTTTATAGTATTATAGCTTATAAAGTAATAAACTTTTACTTTAAATATAGTAAACTTATTATTTTTTAAAATATTATAAGCTTAAGCTAAATTTAAAGTAATATTAAGTAGGTTATATAAATGCTTACGTAGTTACTAGCTATTGCTACTGTTTTTATTAAAAAATAAGGTTTTATTTAAAATTAAGTACGTATGTAGTATAAGTACTTAAGTACTTGCTTTAGCTGCTTAATATTTTTATTTTTTACTTTTTAAATTATATTTAGCCTTTATGCTTGCATATTTAGCATTTTATATTAACTAATAGCTTTTTATTTTTATACTAAGGTTTTAAGTAAATATAGTTTATTTACTGCTTTTAATTAATAAAAAACATAATAATTAATAAAAAGTATATATATACTTTTACTATACTTATATTAGTTTTATAAAAATATTTATAATAATATAACTAAAATTTAAATGTTTTATAATAAAAATAGTTTATTTAAAAAGCTAATTATAAAGTAAATAAATAAACTTATTGCTTTTAAATTTAAAAATAATATATTAAACAAGCTAAGTAATTATATAATTAAATATAATAGTAAACTACATTATAAACTTTTATAGCTATACTTTTTATTTATTTATAATAACTATATTTATAACTACTAATATAAGCAAATTAGCTACTAACTTTTATTAAAGTAAAAAATGTAAGTTATTTTTTATATTAAAATAATTAACATAAATATTACTTAAATAAACTATAGCGTAGCTATAAAAAAAATTTAGTTTATAAAGTATATTACTTTTTATACTATATAAAAAGCTAGGTTTAAAAGATTTATATTTTAAAAATAGTAGGCTATAGTATTTGTTTATATAATAATAGCTTTATTAGCAAAAAAAAAGCTAATTTAATATAGTTATATTTATATTAAAAAGTAATAAGTAAATATAAAATATTTTTTATATTTATAAAGTTAGTTATAATGTTTTTTATAGTTTTAATAACTATAAAATAACTTTTTTTATATTTTTATATAATAAAGTAAGTATAAGTAGTAAATATAATAGTAAGCTTTATTATTAGGTATTTAAATTAGTAAGTAAAACAAGTTATAAGTAGCGTTATAGTTAATATTAAAAAAAAAGATCTAGATAATTTTTTTAGCTATTTAAGTTATTAAAGAATTAAAGCAGGTTTTTAATATATTTATATATTAAAAATATAATTTAAAAGAAGTAAAAAGTAAACTTAAGTACTTTTTTTTTAGTTAATAAAGTAAGTATAAGTACTTATTATAGTAATAATTTTTTTATTAAAGCAATAGTTTTTTTATTTAAGTAATAATTTTTTTATTAAAGCAATAATTTTTTATATGTAATATAAGCAGTTAAATAAAAGCTTTTTAATTTATAGAAATTTACGTGTTTTTTTATTTAATTAAATTTATTTTTTGCTTGTTTAAAAATAGCAAAATATGCTAGCTTATTAAATAAGCGCATTATAAGCAATATATTTTTTAACTTTATTTTGCTTAACGCTGCTTTTTTGCTTTTTAGCAACTTTTTTAAAGCTTTAAAGTTATTACTTATATAGTTTTTTTAGTAAAATTATAAGTTTTTACTTATAAGCTTTATTTTTAAGTAGCATTAAACTTACTAGCTTATATATAATACTTATAGCTAATTATAGCAAGCAAGCAAACAACGCTTATATAAAAGCTTAATAGTATAATTTTTACTTTAGTTAAAAGCTTACTACTAAATTTAATAAAGTTAGTAACGTTTTATTGCTTATATAATAATTAGCTAGTGCTATTTTTATAATTTTATTTAAAAATAAATATAAAACTAGTAAAGTAATATAAAGGTTTAAGTTAAATATTTTTCTTTTTTTTAAATATTTAAACTTTTTAAATAGCAATAATAAAGCTTATGCTATATACTATTTTTTTTTATAATAAAGTTACTTTATACTACGTTATATACTTTAATTATATAGCTTTTAATTAAAAATAATATAGTTATTAATATAAAAACGCAGTATAAAGTAAATTTATAGTAAAAAAAAGTTTAAGCTTAAAGCTTTTTAACTGCTTACTTTAAGTTTTAAATAAAAGTTTTTTTTTTTATTATAAGCAAATTAAATAAGTTATTTTAAAGACTTTTTAGTAAACTTATAGTATTATTATTGCTTTTAATATATTTTTTTTAATATAAAAAATATAAAAAGCTATAGCTAAGTTTATAATTTTTTTATTTACTTTATATTTTAAAATTTTAATAAAGCTAATAACGTTTATATTTTATAAGATTATTTTAGCTATATTGTTGCTAATATATATTATAAATAATTACTATGTAATATAAAAATTTAAGCGCTTTATTTAAGTATTTTTTTTATAACTTTTGCTAGCTTTTTAAAGTTATTAGCTAGGTTTTAATATTTGCTAGCAAAAAACGTATACGTTTTTTATTGCTTACTAACTTTTTATTACTTATTAACTTTTTATTGTTTACTAGGCCTTTATTACTTATTAGCCTTTTGCTGCTTACTAGCTTTTTGCTACTTACTAGGCTTTTTAGTATTTTTAGCTTAGCTTTTAATACTTGCTAATAAAAAATATATATACTTTTTGCTACTTACTAACTTTTTATTACTTACTAAGCTTTTTAATATTTTTAGCTTAGCTTTTAATACTTACTAATAAAAAACATATATACTTTTTATTACTTATTAACTTTTTGCTACTTACTAACTTTTTGCTGCTTACTAGCTTTTTTAGTGTTTTTAGCTTAGCTTTTAATATTTGCTAATAAAAAACGTATATGCTTTTTATTGCTTACTAGCTTTTTTAAGTTATAGGTATAGCTAGTAGCATTATATTAATAATATATAAAGTTATTAAAAAATAGCTTATAAAGTAGTATTTTAGCTTATAATTAAATAAAATTAACTTTATTTATAATTAAAATAATAATTTTATAATTAAGAATTATTTTTTACTAATAAGAAATATATATGCTTACTAGCTTTTTGCTGCTTACTAGCTTTTTTAAGTTATAAGCATAACTAGCAACGTTATGCTAATAATATATAAAGCTACTAAAAAATAGCTTATAAAGTAGTATTTTAGCTTATAATTAAACAAGATTAACTTTATTTATAATTAAAGTAATAGTTTTATAATTAAAAATTATTTTTTGCTAGTAGAAAACGTATATGCCTTACTAGCCCTTTGCTGCCTACCGGCTTTTTACTACTTACTAGCCTTTTACTGCTTACTAGCTTTACGCTGCTTACTAACCCTTTTAAGTTATAAGCATAATTAGCAGCGTTATGCTAATAGTATATAAAGCTACTAAAAAATAGCTTATAAAGTAGTGTTTTAGCTTATAATTAAATAAGATTAACTTTATTTATAATTAAAGTAATAGTTTTGCAATTAAAAATTATTTTTTGCTTTTAAAAGCGCTTAATTTAGCTTATATAAGAAACTTGCTAGCAAATATGTTTTAAAAATGTTATAATATATATTTAAAAGTAGCTAGTAATAGTAAGTATTAATTATTTTTATATACTTATAATATTAAAATAATACTTAAAGCAATATTTAATATAAAGATTATTATAATATATACTTTTAACTATTTAAATATATTAAATAACTAACGTTTTTTAAATTAAGTTATTATTTTTATATTTTTAAAGCTAATAAGCTTTTATATTAACTTTATAAGCGTTTTAAAAGATTATTAGCAGCAATAAAACCTTTTAAAAAATAATATTTATATTTTTAAAAAATATATTATTATTTAAAAGCAATAAAGACTTTAGTTGTTTATAATATAATAAAAAAGCTATAAAAACTTAACGCTATATAAGTAATTAAAAACTAAATAAAAAAAAAGCTTTAAATAGTAGTAAATAGCTTAGCTAAAATAAAATCTTAAGCTTATATTATTTTTAAAAAACTTGCTAATAAAAAATATAAATAGCTTTTATTATTACTTTTTTTAATTTTTTATAGCTTTTATAATAATTACTAGTACTTAGTAGTAAGTAGTATGTATACTAGCTATTAGTATTAAGCTAAAGTTAGTTTAAAATTTAAAAGTAAAGTATTAAATATTTTTTTAAATTTATGCTACTTTTAAAAAAAAAGTTTTTAACATTATATAGTAACTTATAGTAAAATTAAAAAACTTTATAAACTTAATTATTAGTAGCTTTATTATTAGTTTATTAAAACTATTTAGTTAAAAAAAACTTTATATAGCTAGTAAGCAATAGCTTAATTATTAATATATAAAAAATAATAAAAAATAAACTTTATATAAGCTATATATAGTAGTTTTAATTATAAGTTTATATATTTTTAGTTTAATAAAAGCTTTGTTTTTTATTATAAACTTAGTAGCTTAAAAAAAAAGTAAGTAGTAAGCTTTAAGCATAGCTTATTTTAAATACTAGCACTTATAAAAAAGCGCTTTTAAAGGGGGCAGTAGCTGTTATATACTTTATTTAAGGTTATAAAAGTTTATAGCACTTTTATTATAGTTAAATTAATTATAGTAGCGCTAGCAAAAGTATATTAATAATTACTTTTAAGTTATAAAATTAATAAAAGCTTAAAGTACTATTTTTTTAGTTAAAACTAAAAAAAATAGTAAATAAAAACTTAAAAAAGTATTTAATAGTTAAGCAAAATAAACGCTATAAAACTACTAAAAAAAAAAAAGGATTTAGTAGCTATTAATATTAACTTAAAAGTGTTTTTAATTAGCTTAAACTAACTTTTTAGCTATATAACTTTATAAAGTACTATTGCTAAATTAAAAGCGGCTATAAAAGTATATATTAATAACTTGTTATAAGCAACCTTATAAAGCAATATATAAAATTAAAAGCAGCTTAAAAGGCCTATACTAATAATTTTATTTTTTAACTTATAACGCTTTTTTTATAAAGCTAATACTTTAGTAAAAAGGTAATAAATGCTATAATGCTTATAAAATTGCGCTTAGGTTTAGCTAAAGGCTAATATAATAAGTTAATAATAATAAAAGCATTTTTTTTAAATTAGCACTGCTAAATAATGCTTTTAAAAGGGTAGACGGCTATTATATACTTTAATTAAAGTTATAAAAGTTTATAGCACTTTTAACGTAGCTAAAGCTATACTAGCACTAATTAAAGTATATAAGTAGTTATTAACAGCTTATATTTATAGCTTAATATAAAAAAGGAGACCTTATATAACTGCGTATAAGTTACAAATTAGTTAATAGCAATATAGCTAATTAGATAGCTTATAGCTATTACCTCTTTTAAACAGTAGATATAAAGGCTTGCACCTATAAATAGCTGCAGCTTTACTAATTAGTACATATATAGGTTTGCACTTTTAACGAGAACTTAAAGGCTTTTTTTTTTTTTTTTTTTACTTTAAAATTTCTAGCAATAAATTAAGTTATTTTTTAAAGCCTTGTTTTTTTTATAACTTATTTATAACAATTTTAAGGTTTATAAATTAAATATATAAACTTAAAACTACTTATATAAATAGTCCCGGCTTGTAGATTTAATTAAACCTTAATTTAACTTAATAGCTTAGTAAAGCTGCTAAAAACTTAATATTTAGCTACTTTAGTTTTATACTAAAATTATAGCTTAAAAAGATAAAAAACGCATAAAAATGCGCATAGCTATAAAGTAATAAGCTTTAGCTAAAATATTATACGTAAATAGTAACTTTATAAAAACTATTTTAAAAGTAAATAAGATCTTTTAAATAAAAGCTTGTTAATAGTTTACTATTATTTTACGTTTATTTTAAAATATAAATATAAAAACTATAGGTTATAAACCTAATAAAAAAATACTTAATATACTAGCTAACTAGGCTTATATTTTTAATAGCTAAATTGCTTTAAATACTTTTAAAAAGTCTTAATATATAACTAATATAGTACAATACTAACAAAAAACTTAAAAGCTAATTTAAGCTTTTATTAAACTATATATTAAAAAAAGTAATAAACTAGGCTTTTTTTTTATTACTTTAACTAAAAATAAAAAAAATATAATATTTAACTTTAATAGTACTATAAACTTAAGTATATTTAAAAACCTTATAAAGGCTTACTTAGAAGTGGTATTTTAAAAATTTAAAATATATACTTTAATATTGTTAGCTTACTAAGTATAAGCAAATAACCTATATATTTTACTTATTATAAGCAAAAATACTATATTTAACTTAGTTTATTAGGCTTACTATTTAACTAAACTAGGTTTATATAAAGTAGCTATGCTAAAAAAAAAAGTAAAACTTTTTTAATAAGCTTATAAACAAACTATAGTAGCGCTGCTTAAAAACAATAATAACAAAACTATAAAGCACATTACTTAAAAATTAATTAATATATATAACAAAATTAACTATTTTAAAATTTAAGTTATTAATATAAACTAATAAGTAATAAACTTTTTAGCATATAACTACTTTATATTTTACAATAATACTTTTTTAACCTTTACTATATCTTATAAATTTATAAAGGTTAAAGTATTAACATTTTATAATAAAAAAAAAAATAAAGTTACTTTTAAAGTATAGCTATAATATATAAAAAATCGACTTAAAGCTAATAAAAACTAGTTTATAAATAATAAAGCTAAAATAGCTAATATTAAATCTTACTTAAAAAGTACTATAGCTAAAAACCTATAGCTTTACTTATAAAATAACTATTTAAATATAATTAATATTTTAACTAAGCTTTTAAACTACTTAAAAAGCAAATATAAAAATGTTAATAAAAAGTAGTAAGTTAAAGTTAAGTATTAAAAACTAAAAATAAAAAGTCTAGCTAATTATTAAACTTTTAAAAATAGCTTTATTTGCTTTATAAGCAAACAGCGCATTTTATGCACAAAATAAAAAAGAAAATTTTATAATAAGCTTACTTTTTATTTATAATAAAAAATAACGTTATAATACTTTAATATAACTATAAACTTTAACTTATTTATTTAATACTATACCTAAGTAGTATACACTTTTTAATAAAAAAATAAGTGCAAAATAATTTAAAAGCTAGCTAATAATAATACTTAAACTAATAATAGTATAATTAAACTAGCATAGCTTATAATAAACAATGCTTAACTTGCTTTATTTTAAAGCAATAGTAAAAGTTTATATAATAAAAAAAATAATTATAATATAATAAAATTGCAACTTAAACCTTTTGCTAAAAAAATAAAAATACTTATTATTAAAAGTTATTGTTTTAATTATAAAAAATAAAGCTATACCTTTTATAACTACTTATTAAAAAAAATAATCTAAACTAGCAAACATAAATCTATATAATACTTATAGCATATAAATATAACTTTAAAAAATAAACATAAACTAAAAAAAATGCTAAACAGGCGTTAAAAAAATAACCCTAAGTTAAATAAACTTTTATTTAAAAAGGGTATTACTTTTAACGCATATTAAAATATATAAAAAACTTAATATTATAAACAAATATATAAAAAAAAGCCTTTTATATTTAGCTATACTTTATTAAATAATAAATCTTTTTTGCTTATAAATAATGTGCTTAGTAATATAAAAGCTAATATATATGCAGCTATAAATTTTAAACTTGCTAAATAAATTAAAACAAATTTAAACCTTATAATATTAATAAACTTTAATTATTAAATAATAATAAGGTTTAATAGCAAAAGTAGCTAAAATATTTGCAAAATCTTACTAACTACATTTTGTATTAATAAACAAACTTTTAAAAATGTTTTATTAATTATTTTATAAATATAATATACTATAATATTAAAAAAACTATAGTTTAGTTAATATAAAATTTTGCTAAACTATTAAGGTTACTATTTCCTATTTTTTAAAAACTTCTTATAAAGTATAGCGTACTAACTAAATAGTAATAACCTACTTTAATTAATACCTATAAAAAAGTTAACTAAACTATAAAACGGCCTAAAAAAAAACTTTACTAAAGCAAATATAAAAAAAATAAAAAAAGCAATATAAAAGCAAGATAATAATAAAAAACAAATATAAAAAGTACTTAGCAAGTGGTTATTAAATGCTTAAAAACTATATTAAATATAAAAAGACAGCATAGCTTAGTATAAAAAATAACTAAATACTAAGTTATGCTTGCTTATAGTTTTATTATTTTAATATATAGTACGCGTTAATTGCTTAAAGGATTAAGTAAAAATAATAAGTATAAAAAAAGTAGATTTTATTATTAAAAAATAAAAGGTAAAGGAATTTTTTAATAAAAAAAGCAAGAAATTAAAACGTTAAGCTTTAAAAGTTATACTACTAAAGTACTATAACTTCTTTTATATTTTTAGTAAAGTTAATTTAAATAAGCTTTCTTTATAGCAACCTAATATAAATTACCTTATAAAATTTCTTAATAAAAAGTTACTTAATAACTTAAAATATAGCTTACTATATAAAATGTTTTTTAATAAGTTAAAAGCTATATAAAAATACTTTATTAATTACTTATAAAAGGGATTTATAAAACTAAGTAACGCGCTATAAGCATTACTAGTTTTATTTGTTTAAAAGCTTTATAAAGGATTGCGGTTTTATATAAACTATAAAAAATTAAATAACTTAATAAAAAAGGACTAATACTTTTTGCTTTTAATTAAGAAAACCTTTTTATAAATTTTTAAAGCAAAGATTTTTATAAAAATAAACGTGCAATAAGCATTCTACTAAATAAGGATAGCAGCAAAAATAAAAAACCTAACAATGTTTTATACTAAATATAAAGCTTATAAATATAAAGTGTTGCTATTTAGCTTAACTAATAGTTTATTTATATTTTAAAAGTATATTAATAATATGTTATTTAACTACTTAAACTACTTTTACTACGCTTACGTTAATAATATCTTTATATACTTTAATATATTAAAAAAATATTAAAAATATATAAAAAAGGTGCTATAATAGCTAAAAGATGCAAGGCTATAAGCTAACCTAAAAAAGTTAAAATTTTATATTATTTAAACTAAGTTTTTAAAGTATATAATAAGCTTTAATAGTATTAGCGTTAATTTTACTAAAATTAAAGTGGTTAAAAATTAAGCTACTTTTATAACTATTAAAAGTATATAGTTTTTTTTAAAATTTTGCAATTTTTATTAAAAATTTGTTTAAAAATATAGCTAAAAAGCAAAGCTATTAATAGCACTTATACATTATAACGCTGCTTTTATATAAAATAAGCACTATAAAAAAGCATTTTAAAAACTAAAAAAAATACTAACATTTGCTTCTTTTTTTTGCTACTATAATTATAAGCTATTTATAAAAGTTAAAATAAACGTATTAAATAAAATAGTAGCTAAAGTACTATTATAACTACACCTAGATAATAAGTAGCACTTTATAGCGTTTTATTTAAAAATAATAAAAAAAGCAAAGTTAAATTATAAAATATATAATAAAAAAATGTTAATAATAGTTTTAGCGCTAAAAAAGTAGCGCGTTAAACTAATTAAATACTAATAAAAAAAACTATTTTTAATTATTATAAACTATAAAGCACTAAAGTATTTTAGTATAAAGTAATACTTTAATTTATAGCAAGCTAAGTAGTTTATATTGCTAGCTAAATATAACTTTATAGTTATATATAAACTAAAAAAAAAAACATTATAGCTAATGCTTTATTAAGAAAATAAAAAGACATTATTACTTAAAAAGCTAAAAAAAAGTTATAATAGCACGCTATACTTTTTAAACTAATAATAATAAAATTTATAGCTAGATAAATAAATAAAATACTTACTAAAATATTTATATTTAAACTTTAAAAAAAAGTAAAAGATTTTATAAGTTTTTAACTTATTAACAAAATATTATAAAAAAACTAAAACAATTTAAAAATGCAAATATATTAGTAAAAAACGTAAATTTAAACTAAAGGCACTAATAACTTATAAGCTATATAAAATAAACTAATAATATATAAAAAATAACTAGTAGTACTAAATTTACTTTATATGTACATAAAGCTAATTAAAAAAGCTTATAAGCAAATGCTAATAGCGTACTTTAAAAAAAAAAAAATAAGATAATTAGTAGTAAAATAGTATTAGTAGCTTAAGTTAAAAAACAATTATAATAAATATGTAGCTAATTACTTGTAATATAAACTAGTAAAAGTTTTAAAAAATAAAATACTAAAAAAGCTAATATTACTTTTAGTATTTAAACATATATAGTAATACTTAGTAATTAATTTTAAATAAATGCTAAAAAATAAATATAAATTTAATAATATAATAGTTATAGTAAACAAGCTAAGTAAAAAAGCTTAGACTATACCTTATACTATAAAGGTTACTGTTTAATAAGCAGCTTAAATATACTATAAAAAGCTATTTTAAGTTTTTAGCTTACTTATAACTATTATTTTAAATTGCAAACTTTAGTTTATATTTGCTTTTATTAATAAACTAGCTAAAATTTTAAAAATTATATAAATACTAGCTTTAGCTAGCTACTATAAAATAGTAAGCTAAGCAAAGATTATAAATAAATACTTAAACTAATAATTATGCTTTTATATTAATTACTATTAAAATAACTAGTTAAAAAAAATCTTAGCAATAAACTATATATAAGCTGCAATTTTATATAAGTTTATAAGCTTATTGCTTTATAAAGTAAAAATAGGATTTTTAATGCTATTTTATTTTAACTAAGAAAATAGGATATTAAAAAAGGAGTTAAAAGAATTACTTTAAAAAGAGGCCTAACTGCAAAAAAAAGCTTAAAGCAAGACTTAGAAAATTAAAAACTATGTTTATATAGCAAAGGCGTATTTATAGCAAACTTAAAAGTAAATAGCAGATTAAGCTAATAAAGGTTATAAAGAACTTAACTTTAATGTTAAAAACTACGTATTTATTTTAAAAAAACGTTAATTATAATAAACTAACTAACTTTTTAATAAACTTAATTACTTTATAACTTAATAAAAGTTTTAAATACTATATTAAAATAGCAATACTTATACTTTTAAGGTGCTATACTTATAGCGCGCAACTAATAAATACTATATAAACTAACTTTATAAATATTTTAATAACCTATTATTAAAATAAAAAGCTATAAACTTAAATAAAAAAACAGTTGTGCTAATAAGTAAAGAAAAAAAATTTATAGTTAAAAAAATATGCATATTAAGGCTATATTATAATAAATTATAATATAAAGTTAACTAGAAAAAATAAAATACTAATAAGAAATAGTACTTTACTAAAAACTTTAAAAATAGCGTAAAATTACTAAAAAACTTTTATAAACAGCATTTTAAAGCTATAAAACCTTTAATATAACTTAATAAGTAGTTAAAAGCAGCAAAAAAAAAGGAATTTAACAAAGCTTATAAGGATAATAATAAAGCTATAACAAGTGTAACTTAAAAGACGTAAAAACAAAACGTATAAAAAGTACTTTATATAGTTAATATAATATAATTAGTTATAAAAAAACTATACTATAGCATAATAGTATAAAGGCCTAGATTGTTATAATAATAGTAAATATTTAAAGCGATTTTCTTTTAGCTAAAAAGCAACTAATTAAAAAAAACTTAAAAGACACTAGTTTAAACTTAAACTATGCTTTAAAACAAATTATTTTTTTCTTTTAAAAAAAAGTAGTTATAAATTAGTTAATAGCAATATAGCTAATTAAATAGCTTATAGCCATTATTTCTTTTAAACAATAAATACAAAAGCTTATACTTATAAACAGCTGCAGCCCTACTAATTAGTGCATATATAAGTCTGCACCTTTAATAAGAACTTAAAGGCTTTTCTTTTTTTTTCTTTTTACTTTAAGATTTCTAGCAATAGATTAAGTCACCTTTTAAAGCCTTGCCTTTTTTGTGACTCATTTATAACAGTATAGAAATTTAATTATTAGTTAAAATATAGGAGTTAGGCTACTAATACTTATAAAAGAGGTTTTTTACTAAAGGACTATAAAACTACCTTTACTAGCAATACTTTTTATTACTAAAGGGTAATACTTTTAAGGCTAACTATAATATAACCTTTACTAGCATTACTTTTTATTACTAAAAAGCAATACCTATTGCTAATACTTACTAGTTAGGTTTTTTATTAAAAGATTATAAGACTACTTTTACTAGCAATACCCTTTATTATTATAAAGCAACACTTATTGCTAATACTTACTAGTTAGCTTTTTTACTAAAAAACTATTATGCTACCTTTATTAGCATTACTTTTTATTGCTAAAGGGCAGCACTTTTAAAGCTAACTTTTAAAGCTAATTATAATGCTACCTTTACTAGCATTACTTTTTATTATTAAAAGGCAACATTTATTACTAATACTTACTAGTTACGTTTTTTATTAAAAGACTATTATGCTACTTTTACTAGCATTATTTTTTATTACTAAAGAGCAGCACTTATTGCTAATACTTATTAGTTAAGTTTTTTACTAAAGGACTATAAAACTATTTTTATTAGCATTACTTTTTATTACTAAAAGGTAGCACTTATTGCTAATACTTATTAGTTAAGTTTTTTACTAAAAAACTATTATGTTACCTTTATTAGCATTACTTTTTATTGCTAAAAGGCAGCACTTTTAAAGTTAACTTTTAAAGCTAACTATAATGCTACTTTTACTAGCATTACTTTTTATTACTAAAAAGTAACACTTATTATTAATACTTACTAGTTACGTTTTTTATTAAAAAACTATTATGCTACTTTTACTAGCATTACTTTTTATTGCTAAAAAGTAGCACTTTTAAAGCTAGCTTTTAAAGCTAGCTATAATACTACTTTTATTAGCATTACCTCTTATTGCTAAAAGGCAGCACTTTTAAAGCTAGCTTTTAAAGCTAGCTATAATGCTACTTTTATTAGCATTACTTTTTATTGCTAAAAAGCAATACTTATTACTACTACTTACTAGTTAAGTTTTTAATTAAAAAACTATAAAACTACTTTTATTAGCATTATTTTTTATTGCTAAAAAGTAATACTTATTACTAATACTTACTAGTTAAGTTTTTTATTAAAAAATTATAAAACTACCTTTACTAATATTATTTTTTATTGCTAAAAAGCAACACTTTTAAAGCTAACTTTTAAAGCTAACTATAAAACTACTTTTATTAGCATTACTTTTTATTACTAAAAAGCAATACTTACTAATACTTAGTATAGTACTATATACTAGTTTATAAAATATATTATATTTTAAGCTAGCTAAGTAAAAATTATTAACTATTATAAATTACTATACTAGTTACTTATATTTTTAAGCAAATATTAGAAATATAGTACTATAGCAATTATAGTATATATTATTATTTACTTTAAATTTTATAGTAGCTATTATAGTTTTTTATTAAATATTAAAAAAAAAAAGCTATAGCATACTTTAGCATACGCTGCTAATAACTATAAATAATATAGTAGTTATAAAAAAAGGCTTATAGCTACTTTTTTTATATACTTACTAGCTTTACTTAAGTTAAAAATATAGCTTAAACGCTTTTTATTTAAGTAAGCTTTTTTTAATAAATTATTTATATAAAAAAATTTAAAAGTTAACTTATAAAACTACTTTTTAACTAAATTAAAAGAAAGTTAAAAAATAGTTAAGTTATTAGCTTTATATAGTACTAAGTAGCAGTTACTATATTTTACTATACTTTAAAGCATTATAATAAGCACTAATAATTATAATAAATTTTTATACTAGCTAATAACTTAAACCTTTTAGCAATTATTATATTTTCAGTTTTATAGTATATATAATATATATTATTTATTATTAAAAATAGTTTAATAATTATTATAACTTTTAAAACTTACTATAAATATAATAAAATAATATATTTTAGTATACTTAATAACGTTATTAACTATTATAAATTATTAAAGTAGTTATTAAAAAAAGCTTATAGCTGCTTTTTTTATATACTTACTAGCTTTACTTAAGTTAAAAACATAGCTTAAAAGCTTTTAATTTAAGTAAGCTTTTTTTAATAAATTATTTATATAAAAAATTTTAAAAGTTAACTTATAAAACTATATTTTTAACTAGTTAAAAAGTAGTTAAAAAAAAGTTAATAAAAACTAAAAACTAATAACTAGATTTTATTACTTTTTACGCTTTTAGTACTTAAACCTAAATAAGTACTATACTTACTTTAAAAAGGGCTTAGGTGCTCTTTACGCTTTTAATACCTAAAATATAAAAAAACAAAGTTATTAAAGCTTATATTTAAGTAGGTATTATACTTACTTTAAAAAAGGCTTAGGTACTTTTTATACTTTTAGTACTTAAAATATAAAAAAGTAAAGCTATTAAAGCTTATATTTAAATAAGTACTATATTTATTTTAAAAAAAGCTTAAGTGCTTTTTATACTTTTAATACTTAAAATATAAAAAGGCAAAGCTATTAAAGCTTATATTTAAGTAAGTACTATACTTACTTTAAAAAAAGCTTAAATGCTTTTTACGCTTTTAGTACTTAAAATATAAAAAAGCAAAGCTATTAAAGCTTATATTTAAGTAGGTACTATATTTACTTTAAAAAGGGCTTAGGTGCTCTTTACGTTTTTAGTACCTAAAATATAAAAAAGCAAAGCTATTAAAGCTTATACTTAAATAAGTACTATACTTATTTTAAAAAGGGCTTAGGTGCTCTTTATACTTTTAATACCTAAAATATAAAAAAGCAAAGCTATTAAAGCTTATATTTAAATAAGTGCTATACTTACTTTAAAAAGGGCTTAGGTGCTTTTTACGCTTTTAGTACCTAAAATATAAAAAAGTAAAGCTATTAAAGCTTATATTTAAATAAGTGCTATACTTACTTTTAAAAGGGCTTAAGTGCTTTTTATGCTTTTAGTACCTAGTATATATAAAACTAAAAATGTTATAATATAATTATTATATATTAAATTTATATTTTTTATATAATAAATAATTATAAAATTAATTAAGTATAAAAAATACTTAAAAAGCAAAGATTAAAAAGCTATTTAAAAGCTTATTACGCTTTTAATACCTAAGTTTAGTTACTTATAAGTAAAATAAAGCTTAAAAGCTATTTAAAAGCTTTTTACGCTTTTATTGCTTACACTAATATAGCTATAAAGTAGCTATAAAGCTAAAAGGCTAAAAAGCTAGCTTAAAAGTTATAACGCGCTTAATACTTAAACTTATAATAAGTTTTAAAAAGTAATAATAGGTTTTTTTAATAGATTTTCTACTTTAAAAAACCTTGTACTATATTATATATACTAAAAAATATAATATAAAATAAATAGTTTTATATACTTTAAATATTAAGCTATTATTAGCATATTATATTTTAACTTT
>MU401807.1:0-28571 GCA_022579005.1 Poronia punctata
TACTTATAATATAAAACTATAGCTTAATACTTTAATAATAATATTAATTTTAATATTATATATAAGTAGTTTATATTTTTTAGCAAGAAAATAAATATAAGTTAGCTTAAAAGCTTATAAGCAATAGAAATAACTTTTATAATAATAATATTATTAAAATAATTTAAATAAACTTACTAAAACTAAATATTATTATAAAAAACTATATATAACTTTATAATAAAAAAAACTTAGTTTATAACTTTTTTTATAATTATAAGTTAAAATGTTAGCTAAAAAAATAAAAACCTTTATTATTAAAAGCTAATACTTTAACTATAAAAAATAAAAATATATTTTTTATAATTGCTTATTAAACTAAATAGCTTAAATTAATAAGCTTAAATTTAAGTAATTTTTATAGCTTATAATTATAATGCTAACGCTTTTTTAAAAGAAAAGAAATAAAAAATAAGCTTTAAAAAATAACTTTAAAATAAACAAACTTTTATTTAAAAAAAGTATTACTAAATATTAAAGCATATAAAAAAAATATAATAAATAAGTATATAAAAAAGAACCTTTTTATATTTAGCTATATATTATTAAATAATAATTTTTTTTTATAAATAAATAATATTTTAAGTAATATAAAAGCTAATATATATATAGTAATAAATACGTTGCTAGTAATAAAAATTAAAACTAGTTTAAATTTAAAAACTATTATAAACTTTAACTATTAAATAATAACTAAATTTAATAAAAAAAGCTGCTAAAAATATATAAAATTTTAATAATTATTTTTTAAGTAAATAAATAAATATTTAAAAATATGTTTTTAATAGTGCTATATATATAATATAATATAATATTAAAAAAAACTATAATTTACTAAATATAAAGTGCTTTTAAATTATAAAAACTATTAACTTATATTTTTTTAAACTTTACTTATAAAATTTAATTATTTTTTAAATAAAAATACTTATTTATAAATACTAAAAAAAACTATTACTTAGCTAAAAAAAAACTATTACTTAGCTAAAAAAAAAGCAATACTAGTTTTTATAAAAAAAAAGCTAAATAAAAACTTTTAAGTAAACTTTATAAAAATTAACTTTAAAAGATAAAATAAGCTATAACTATAATTATAAAAAACAACTTATTTAAAAAACTATACTAGAAATAAAGCTTTTTAAAAAAGTAAATATTAAATATATAAGGTTTATATTAAATATAAAAAATAGCTTAATATAAAAAAGGGGCACTAGTTAAGCTCTATTTACTTAGTGCTTTTTTATTTTAATATATAGTTTAAATTAACTAATTTAAAAAAAGTTAAAAAAATTAGTATAAAAAAATTAACTTTATTATTAAAAAATGAAAAGTTAAACGGTTTTTTAATAAAGAAAATAAAAAACTAAAAAAATAAGTGCTAAAACTAATATTTTTTAAATATTATAACTTTTTATATACTTTTAGTAAAATAAACTTAAATAAGCTTTTTTATAATAGTAAAAAGTAAATTACTTAATAAAGTTTTTAAAAAGAAAATTGCTTAATAACTTAAAATATAGTTTATTATATAAAATTTTTTTTAATAAATTAAAAGTAGTTTAAAAGTATTTTATAAACTACTTTTAAAAATTTTTAATAAAGCTAAGCAATGCTTTATAAGCATTACTAATACTATTTATAAAAAAACTATATAAAAAATTATATTTTTATATTAACTATTAAAAGCTTAATAGTTTAATAAAAGAAAACTGCTATTGTTTACTTTTAATTAAAAAAGCCTTTTTATAAATATATAAAGCTAAAATATTTACTAAAATTAATATATAATAAGCATTTTATTAAATTTAAATTATAATAAAAATAAAAAATCTTATAATATTTTATACTTAATATAAAGTATATAAATATAAAGTACTTTTATTTAGTTTAACTAATAAGCTTTTAATATTTTAAAAGTATATAAATAATATGCTGTTTAACTACTTAAATTAATTTTTCTACGCTTATATTAATGATATTTTAATATATTTTAATATAAAAAACAATATTAAAAATATATAAAAAAAGTATTACTATAACTAAAAAAAATAAGACTATAAGCAAACCTTAAAAAATTTAAGTTTTATATTATTTAAATTAAATCTTTAAAGTATATAATAAATACTAAAAGTATTAGTATTTACTTTATTAAAGTTAAAGTAGTTTAAAAATAAGCAATACTAATAATTATAAAAAGTATATAATTATTTTTAAAATTTTATAACTTTTATAAAAAGTTTATATATAAGTATAGCTAAAAAGCAAAACTATTAATAGTGCTAATATATTATAATATAACTTTTACTTAAAATAAGCGCTATAATAAAGCGTTTTAAAAACTAAAAAAAATATTAACTTTAGCTTTTTTTTACGCTATTATAGTTATAACTTACTTATAAAAGTAAAAATAAATATATTAAATAAAATAATAGCTAATACTTTATTATAACTTTATTTAAGCAAAAAATAGCACTTTATAGCATTTTACTTTAAAATAATAAAAAAGCAAAGCTAAATTATAATATTTGTTAGAATCCCTTTTAATACCCCTTTATTTATTAACTATATTAGCTACATTAATATAGACTATATTATATCCTTTAATAGGAGTGAATACTAGAGGAATAAATGTGTACGTATAAGCTAATTATAAGTGCATACTTGCTATATACTTTAATTATAAAAGGTACGCTACTTTTACGTATTTAGTACGTAGTAGGTCTAAGTAGCCTTTATATTATAAGCTATTTAAACTTAGCTATAAGTAGTTTTTTTAACTTTATTTTTAATTAATTAAGTTTAATATAGTATTATAAGTAATAACGTATTATAATTATGTTTATTTTAGCTAAACTAACACTAATTAGTAGTTAAATTAATAACTATAAAAAAGTAAAGTTTAAAAATAAAAACTATTAACGTACTTATTTTTTATTTAACTTAAGGTTATATTAGCTTTATATTGCTTTTAAAAAGTACTAGATTAAGTAAGTGCTAAATAAAAGATTTAACTTAAATTAACTATATAACTACTTAAAGAAAATTAAGTAAGTAAAAAAAGCTATGCTAAATTATAGTAAGCGTTTTATAGGTTATATACTAATAAAATAAAAAATAGTAAGCATTTTTATTACTTTTTTTTAACTTTTAGCTAATTTAAAAACTAATTAATACTTATTTGTTATAGCAATATCATTATATAACTTTAGCTTGTTTTTAAAAAACTTAAAAAAGCAACTATAATAAAAAGCTTTACATATATAATAAGCAAGATTATATTGCCTTTATAATGCTTAAAATAAAGACCTTAATTAGGTTTAAATTTTTAAAAAAATAAAAATAGTACCTTATTTTTTAAAAAAGCATATTATTTTTAACTATTAAAGTATTAAAAATTTTAACTTTAAAATGCTAGTAAAAAACAAGGTAAATATATATATTTTATTTAAAATAATTAAGTACGTATATATTAACTTTAATAGCAAAGATTTTTTTAAAGCTTTTTAATAAGATTTTAAGTACTAAATATAAAAAATGTTTAACTTTATTATATATATAGTTTAATATTTATTACTACTAGTACTAAACTAAAAAAGTATTAATAATAGCGTAATTAAAAGTTAAGCTATTATTAGTAATTAATTGCTAGCAATTATATATAGCAATATAATAATTAAAAAACTTTAGTACCTTTTATATATATTTTTATATAAAAGCAAAAAGCTTAGCATAACCTTTTTATTTATTTTTAAAAATAAAAAGTATATATGTTAAAATATACTTAATTTAAAAGCATATTTTAAAGCACTAGCACTTAAACTAAAAGTATAAGCACTAGCACTTTAAGCCTTTTAAACCGCTTTTATATTTACTTTTATATATACTTTTTAACTTATAATTAAGTAATTAGCACTTTAATAGCAACTTACTTTTATTTTTACTATTAAGTTTAAAAACCTTTTATTATTGTTTTTAAATCTTTATAAATTTAATTATATTTTATTTTATTAACTACTTTTAATATATTTAATAAATAATACTTTTTTTATACTAAACAAAATTGTTATATTTATAAAAATATAGTAAAAAAGCTGCAACTATATAAAAAAGCTTTATAACTTATTATATAATAAAGCATAAATATTTATTAATATATGCTATTAAATTAAAATATTTAAAAACTAATACTAGGTTATATTTTTTATAATTTTAAACAATTGCGCTAAGCAATACTTTATTTAGCAAATAAGTTTAAATAAAACTTAGTAAAAAATATACTTTAAATTAAATTTACACTTTAATAACATTATAAATTAGTTTTAATACTTTATTAATTAAATAATAATTATATACTAAAATATTTATAATTAAAACTTAAAAAAAACTTTTATAAAAGCTTTTAACTTTATAATTAATAAAATTATAAAAGTTTAGCAAGCACTTAGCATTACGTATTAAAGTAAAATTTACTTAGTAATAAACGTAGTATGCGTATATAAAAATATTTTTAAGTTTAATACAGTACTTATTTATTAAAAGCTAACGTTTAAAAGTTTGTTTTTTAACTTTTAAGCATGTTTATAAGTAGCAAATAATAATAAAAACAATATTACATTTTATATAAATTATAAGTATAATAATTATAATTATAATAAAAATACTTTAATACTATATTGCTTTTATTTTAAACTTAAATTAAATATATTAAAAATAAAGTTTAAGTGCTTTATATATAGTAAAAAAAGCTGTAAATTAATAAACTATTTAATAAATAAACGTTATAAGTTAAAATAATAATATTTTATTATTTTTAAAATAATTAATAAATATAAGCTAAGTATTAAAAAAAAGATTTAGTACTTAATAAAAGTAAAAGGTATTTTTAAACTTATTTTTAATTTAAATATAAAATAAAATAATATTAATAAAAAAAATAGTAAACAAGTTTACTTAGTTTTTAATAAACGCTATTTATATATATTGCATTATAAGCAAAAGAATATAGTAAACTAAAGCTAAAACCTTATTAAACTAATTTATTTTAAAAACTTTTATTAAATAAAATATTAAAGTAAATTATAAAATATAAGTGCTTTTAATTACTTAATTATTAAAAAAGCATAATTAAAAGCGTATTTATATTTAAATTTAAAAGTAAATATAGTATAAAAACTAAGCAAAGTTTATATTAAGTTTAGCAATAGTAATATTATTAAAAGTATTAGTATAATTTAAATATAAAACTTTTTTAGTATAATAATATATTATATTTTAAATATACTTATTTTTTTTTATTTTTACTATAAAATGCTAACTATATTAGGGCTTATTTTAATAATACTAAAAATATTATTATTTAAAGCAATAGTAATACAATACTAGTTATTTATAAATAAAAGCATTTATTTATTAATATATACTTTTATAAAGCTATTATATATTTTATTAAAACTAAGTTATATTAGCTTTATAAATAATTTAAATATTTTTAAATAGCAAAATTAAAGTAAATATTAACTGCTATAAGTTATAAAGTTAATTATTTTATTTTAAAAGAAATTTAAAAATTTTGCTACTATTGTTAAATATATAACCTAGCGCTAAAATATTTTAAATTTACTTTAAAAAATAATTATAAATTTAACTATAAAGTTATTGTTAACGTTATTTAAATTAATAAAAAATAGGTTTTTTATCTTATTAATTTAGCTATGTTATTTTAAGCTATAAGTTTTATTTAATTAATAAAAGCGCATAAAGCGTAAAATATACTTTATAAGTGCTAAATTAACGTTTATTAAAAACTGCTTAATTATATAGTTTATAACTTTAATATTAACTTTGTTTTAAAAAAGTTATATATTAGTACTAAGATTATAAAAACTACTTATAGAAAAATGCTTATTAAGGTATATTAAGCATTTAGCAAAATTAAATGCGCATATTTTTTTTTATACTATGCTTTTAATATTATTAAAAAAGAAATTAGCTATTAAAACAATAATAAATTAATTTTGCAAATAGCTATAAAAGCATTAAATAATATAGCAAGCTTTAATAAACTAGTTTTTATTTTATTAATATTTAAAACTTACTTATAAATTAATTATAATTTGCTACTATTACTTAAATTATTTAGCATATAAAAGCAATTTAAAAAGCTATAAAAGCTATTTAAATTAAAAAAGTAAAAGTAAACATATTTTATACGCTTTATATTTAAAATAGCTTTAATTTATTTTTTGTTTTTATATTTTTTTATAAAGTAAAGTTTTTATTTAGCAAAAAAAGTAAAAATAAAATAGTTTATTTAAAGTTTATATAATTAAAAGTAAAAATATTATTATTAATATAGTTAATAAACTAATAAAGTTTTATTATATTTAAGTAAAGCTTTATTAATACGCTATTAAATTGCTAGCAAACTTAAACTAAACTAATTATAAAGCAAGTATAAATTAAAATATACTAAAAGTAAAAAACTTTTAAACTTTAACTACTTTAGCAGTTGTTTACTACTTTTATAAAAAGCTACAAAAAAATATAAGTACTATATTTTAATACTTTTTAATAGTATAATTTATATATATTATAATATTAAAAATATACTTAAATATAAAAAAAAGTAAATTTTTAATTATATTTAAAGCTATATAATAAAAGCATTATTACTACTTTTAGTTTACTTTTTAAAAAGTTTAACGCTTTAAAAATTTATATTTTTTTAAGCATAAAAGTATTTAAGTTTATTTAATTTAACTTTAAAAAGCACTTAAATATTAAGCTATTTTTTTATATATAGTATATAAAACTAAAAGCAAATTAACTTAGCTTTATAAAAAATTATAACTTATAATTTAAAGCTATAATAATAATAAAAAAAATATAGTTTTATATTAAGCTTTTATTATTTAGTAAATAAGTTAATAAGTTATTTTTACTTTTAGCTTGTTTTTAATTTAAAACTATAATGCTTATAGTAAGCTAAAAAATATTATATAAGCATATATATAAGCAAAAAAGTACTTTTTTTAAATAATTTATATATGTTTACTACTTAAATTTAAAAAAAAGTATTTTAAAAGTATTATTTTTTAATTACTTTGTTTTTTTATAGTTTAGCTAAATTAAGTTTATATTAGTTTTAAACTTATTATAAATATTATTAAAATTAACTTAGTATAGTAACTTTAACTTATAACTTTTGCTTTTTATTTATAAAAAGTAAATATAATAAATTTAGCATTATTATGCTATAAACAAATAATATTTTATTATTTGCTATATTTACGTTTTTAATTAAAAAACATTAAACTTTTTAAAGCTAAATTTAAAGCAAAACTAAAGCAATACTTAAGCAAAAAATAAGCAATTAAGTTTAATAATATAAAAATTGCTTTTTAAAATAATAATATAATCTTTATATAAAAATAATAAGTAAAAAATTTAATTTAAATTAATTTTAATTTACTAAATACTTTTTAATAATATATTAGCTAAAAGGTATATAATATATATATTAGCAATATTTATTAACTTAAAGCTATATTTAACTTATTAATAGCTATATAAGTTATTTAATTTATTAAAAAAAATATTTAAGTATTAAATAAGTAAATTAACAAATAAATTAAAAATAAATACTATAAATTAACCTATATTTTATTAAACTTATTAAAAGCAAATCTATTTATTTTTATTAATAAATTATTTGCTAACAATATTAACTTAAGTTTTTAAATTAGTTTTTTTATTATTTTTACTAATAAATTAATATTAAATTATAAGTAAAACAAGTATAAAATTACTAATAATATTATTTACTAAAACTTAAGTAAGTATAAATATATTATTTAATTAGTTTTTGCTAGTAAACTATATAGTATAGTTAATAAAGTAAATAATGCTATTGCTTTATATACTACTTTATACTTAATTACTAAAATACTTAAATTACTTTTAATTTTTTTAATATTTTATACTAATTTTAAGTTGCTTTACTAATATTTTATAAAGCTTAAAAGTATAAGTAAAAAACGCTTAATAATTAACGTTATATTATTATAAAAATCTTATAAGCATAAAAAGATTATAAAAGTATATTAAATTAATAAAAAAGATAACCTTGTAAATTTGTTTATAAAAAGAACTTTTAATTTAATACTTAAGTTTTTTATTATAATAAATTAAATATAAATATATATTAAAGCAATAATAAATTGCTTAAAAGTTAATAATAATAAAAAAAAATATAGTTAAAAAAATAGCAAGTGTTAAAAATTTTTTTAATACCTTTTTACTTATTAACTATATTAACTATATTAATATAAACTATATTATATTTTTTAATAAAAGTAAATACCGGAGAAATAAATATGTACGCATAAGCTAATTATAAGTGCATACTTACTACGTACTTTAATTATAAAGGGTATGCTACCTTTATATACTTAGTACATAGTAGGTCTAAGTAGCCTTTATATTGCAGGCTATTTTAACCTAGCTATAAGTAGTCCTTTTAACTTTTTTTTTTAATTAATTAAGTTTAATATAGTATTATAAGTAATAACGTGTTGTGATTACATTTATCCCTAGCCGGACTAACAATATTTATAATAAAAAAATGCTAGTAATAGTACTAGCAATAAAAAAGTAGTAAGCTAAATTAGTTAGCTATTAAAAAAAAACTGTTTTTAGTTATTATAAACTATAAAGCTTTAAAATATTTTAATATAAAGCAATATTTTAACTTATAATAAGCAAAATAGTTTATATTACTAGCTAAATATAACTTTATAATAACATATAAACTAAAAAAAAACTATAGTAATAAATATATTATTATAAAAATAAAAAGACATAATATTATAAGAAGTAAAAAAAAAACTATAATATTATATAACGTTTTTTAAGCTAGTAACTTTTAAATTTATAGTAAAATAAATAAGCAAAACACTTACTAAAAAATTAGTATTTAAACTTTAAAAGAAAGTAAAGGCTTTTATAAGCTTTTAGCTTATTAATAAAATACTATATAAAAATAAAAAAGACTTAAAAATGTAAATATATTAGCAAAAAGTATAAATATTGCTTAAATTTAATAAAATAAAAAACTTATAAACTATATAAAATAAGCTAATAATATATAAAAAAAAGCTAGTAGTTTTAAACTTATTTTTTTATAAACAAAGCTTATTATAAAAGCTTATAAATAAATGCTAATAATATATATTTTTTTTAAAAAAAACTTAATAATTAATAGCTAAGCAATATTAGTAGCTTAAACTTAAAAATAATTATAACTATTATATTTTTAACTACTTATAATACTAACTAGCAAAAGTTTTAAAAAATAAAATATTAAAAAAATTAATACTTTTACTAGTACTAAACTATATATAATAATATATAATAATTAACTTTAAGCAAATGTTTAAAAATAAATATAGCTTTAATAATGCTATAGTTATAGTAAACAAACTAACTAAAAGGTTTTAAATAATACTATGTACTATTAAGGTAATAGCGTAATAAGCAGCTTAAATATACTATATAAAACCTTTTTAAATATTTAGCTTACTTATAATAGTAATATTAAACTAAAAATTATAATTTATATTAGTATTTATAAACAAATTAGCTAAGATTTTTAAAATTACTTAAATATTAGCTTTAGCAAAGCATTATAAGTTTATAAAATAAGCAAAAATTATAAATAAATACTTAAACTAATAACTATGCTTTTATATTAACTATTACTAAAATAATTAGTTAAAATAAATATTTATAATAAACTATATTTAAGTAATTATATTATATAGGTTTATAAAACTTTTACTATATAAAGTAAAAATAAGATTTTTAATACTTTTTTACTTTAACTAAAAAAATAAAACTGCTAAATAAAAAATAAAAAAACTATTATAAAAAAAGCTTAATTATATTAAAATACTTAATAATAAGCTTGTAAAATTAAAAAGCATATTAATATAATAAAGGCATATTTATAATAAATATAATAGCATATAATAAACTAAGCTAATAAAAGCTATAAAAAGCTTAACTTTAATATAAAAAACTATATATTTATTATTAAAAAACAGTAGTTTTAATAAATAGACTAACTATTTAATAAACTTAACTATTTTATAACCTAATAAAATTTTTAAATTTTATTATAAAAAGGCAATATATATACTTTTAAAGTGCTAACCTTATAGCAATTAACTAATAAGTATTATGCTAACTAACTTTGCAAATATTTAAACAACCTTTTGCTAAAACAAAAATCTAAAAATCCTAATAAAAAAGCTATAAAGCTAACAAGCAAGAAAAAGTTTATAGTTAAAAAAAATACAAACGTTAAAGCTATACTATAACAAACTGCAATATAAAGTTGATTAAAAGGGTTAGAACACCAACAATAAAGTACATAGTCCGCTACAAGATACTAATAACCACCTTGGTATTTTACATCCCTTTTAAGAGTCTGGCTTAATTAAGTAGCAGCATTAAATACTAGATCGTAATAATACTAAGGTTATTAACTGTTATAATAAAGGTACAAGGTACCTCTATTAGATCTATATAAAGAATATATCCTACCTTTGTATTAAATAGGATTCCTTTTTTTTTTAAACATTAGTTTATATTAACTATAGTACTTAATATACTTAATATTATACTTAACTATTTTTTTTTGTATTTTTTTTTTTACTATAATAATTTTAATATTTTTTTAATAGTTACTTATAAAAAATATTAGGATATTAATACCTATATAGTTAGTAATCTTTTTATATAAGAATTATATACGTTTTAAGTACTATTTGCTTATATACTATATAGCTTTTATAATTTTTGCTACTTTATTAAATTAAATAACTTTAATAAGTATTGCTTTATATATTATTAATAATATAATATTTATTAAATTATATAAAATATTATACTTTATTTATATAAAGTAATTATTTACTTATATAATTATATTATAATAACGCTACTTATTTACTTACTTTTAAAGTACTTATATTATATTTAATTAAAGTTTAAAAAAGTATTAAAGTATAGCTAGGTTTTTTTAATTATTATTAGCAAAAAGCTATATTATAAATAAAGATTTAATAATTTTATATTATGTTTTTATTTATATAGGTATAATACTTATATAAAATTAAAAAGTGCTGTTTTAAGGTTTTTAAAAAGTATAACTTTAAAAAGTTATTAAAAAAGGTATTATAATGTTTAATATATAAGTATGCTTTTTAAAGCAAATTTAATAAGCTTTTAAACTTGTTTTAAACTAGATTTTTTATATAAAAAAGTATAGTTTAAAAAAGTACTTTAATATATACTATTAAAAAGGTATTTTAAATTATTTTTATTTTAGTTTTTAAGCTATATTTTTAAAAGATTTAAAAAAAAAATTTATAATGCTAAATAAAATAATAAAAGTTATAAGTTAAAAAGACTATATAAATTTAAGCTAATTACTTAATACAATATTATTAATTTAAATATAAATTAAGTATTAGTATTATTTAGTTAACTTTTTAAAAAAAAAAAAAGATTATATTTACTAGTTAGCAATAATTAAATTATATTATAAAATAATAATAAATATTAATAATAATAATAAAATTAAATTAACTTTAGCTAAAAAAGCTAAACTATTAATAATTTAAAGCTTTTAAATAATATTTAAAAATATTATAAAATTATAACTAATTAAAAATAAAAATATATTTTTTTTTTAATATAATAATTTATTATTATAACTTAGCGCTGTACTTTTTAGTTATAGCATTTTTTAATTTTTTAATAAATAAGCTAATAGCTAAAAACTAAGCTAAAAACTTTATTTTTATTAATTAAAAACAAAAAAAAGTAGTATAAAAATATTAATAGCATAAATTAAAACTTTAAAATTATTAAAAATAAGTTTAAAATATATATAAATTAAAAAACTTATAGCGTTAATAATAAGTTGTTTAACTAAACTTTAAAGTAAAGTTTTAGTTTAAAAATAATATTAATTATAAAATATTATATTTTTTTTACTTAAACTTTTTTTACTAGTTAAATTATATATAAACTAATATGTTAATATTATATAATAAAAAGCAATATAAAAGCAAAATTAAGCTTTTATAATTTTATTATAAAATATAACTAAACTATTTTAAAATTTAGTATTATTTTTATTAGCAATAGCTAAGCTATATAAATTACTAAAAATAGTATAAGTAAAAAAAAAAGTAGCTTTAAACTATTTTAATAATTTAGTAACTTAAATTATATTAAACTATAATATTTTTAGCAACTAAAAAAAAAAAAATATTAAAATTCAGTAAAACGTATATAAAAAAAGTATAAATTAATATATAGGCTTATAAATATTATAAGCTTTTTAATAAGTTTTATAAAAAAAAGCACTAAGATTTTTATAAATATATATTATATAAAGTAGCAAACTTTTATTTAGCTAAAAATTATATATTATATAATTAAAATAAAGCTAATAAGTATTTAAAACTAAAACAATTCTTTAGCTATTATAATTACTATATTTTTAGTTATATACTTTAGTACTTTGCTTATATAAGCTATAAAGTTTCTAGCGCTTATTATAAGCACGTTTACTAGCTATGCTAGCTATACTAGCTATACTACTTATATTACTTTAGCTAGCATTACTTTTACTTTTATTATTTTTATATTAACTTTTGTTTTTATTTTTTTTTATAGTAAACTATAAAATTTATAGCAAAAGCTAATATTATATTAAATTAAATATAAACTAAAAAAAAAAAGCAAAAAAAAAGTAAAATAAATATAATTAAAAAAAAAAAAGATAATAAAAAGTAAAATTAAAAAAATAGTAATAAAAGTATTAAAAATAGAAAATAAAAAAGTTAGTATAAGTTTAAAAAATATAAAAATATATTAGTATATATTTAAAGCAACTATAAAATATACTTATAATAAACCTAACTTTAATACTTATAGTTTAATTAAAAAGTACTTAAATACTTAAGTATTATATAATTTAATTAGTTAAGTTAATTAAAGGTTATAGCTAAAAATATATAAACAATAAAACTATATATACTTAAAATAATACTATTAATATACTTATAATTAAATATAGTAAAAAAAAAAAAAAATATAATAATAAAAGTACAAAGTACTTTTATTAGACCTATATAAAAAATATGTCCTACCTTTATATTAAATAAAATTCTTTTTCTTTTTAAATATTAGTTTATGTTAACTATAGTACTTAATATACCTAATATTATACCTAACTGTCCTTTCCCTATATTCTTCCTTTCTACTATAACACTAATAGTCGGTTTAATTCCTGACTGTAGCAAAAGGAGGAATCCTTTTCCGGGTGTTCTATAGTACTCTTCTCGTCGGACCAAGGTCCCTAATTAACTTGACGACCTCTAGGGCCCTTTGCAACAGGTACCTAGCCGCAAAGGAGAGGGTCGGATTTGGGACGAACCTTTGGTGCGCGACGAGGGAGTAGTTATAGGTTAGCGACCAGACAGGTACCTAACTAGTATATAACGCTGAAGTACAGTGGGTTGTCATTAAAAACGAGCAAAACCAAACTTTTTTTCTAAACTTACAACTATAATAACTCTTTTAGTTTATAAGATATAAGGTTATATATAGTTTTAATATATTAGGTATATTGTAATATATCTAAAAAAAAAAAGCAAAAAAAGAATACCTATTTTATTTATTTAATTATACATGTTTTAAGTTTTTGCTAATTAAGTAAGTAAGTTTATTATTTAATATTTAAATAAAGAAAATAAGTATACTTTAAGTATATACATAATATAATAGCTAATAATAGCCGTTATATATATTTATTTTTAATAGATATTAGACTATGTTGTAGTTATATTATATATTGTTAAACATGTTAAGTTTTAATATAAAACATTGTGCTACTTGTTTTTAATAACCCCCTACTATATATAGTCCGCTATAGGATACTAATAACCACTTTGATATTTTACATCCTTTTTAAGAGTCTGGCTTAATTAAGTAGCGGCATTAAATACTAGATCGTAATATATAAAACATATTAAAATTAGTTTATTAATATAATATAACCTATTTACTGTTACTTAACAAACTAAAAAGCAAAGCAATAAACAAAGTATTAAAAAACATATTTAAACTACTACTATATATATAATTAAATAAATAAAAACTAGTATAGTTTATACTTAAAATAAATATATAAGTATAGCTACTTACTAGCAACTAGCAGTAATTTTTATAACTACTAATATTTTATTTTTATTTTTTAAACAACAATTACTTATTTTGCTTTTAAACTAATAATTATAACTGACAATATTAGTACTTTGCTTTTAATATACTAAATTGCTATTTTATTTTTTTATCTTCCTTTTTTTATATTTATTTAATTAATATGCGTTACTATTTTATAATTAAAGCTAAAACAATATTTTTAAATAATAACGTTTTATAAACAAAAGTCTTTTAAGTTATAGTTTAATAATAAAAACAGTATAATATAAAATATAATAAAACTAAGCACTAGTATAGTTTATTTATAGTTATATTAAAAATAGTAAATAGTAATAAAACTTAATATAAATTATTATATTATACCTAATATAATGCAAGCTAAAAAGCAAGCTATTATATAACTAACTATAAATAAAAACTAAAAAACTTTTAAACGTAGCTAAACAAATAAGCAACGCTAAAAAGTAAGCAAATAATATATAAATTTTAGTTAATAAAATAAAGCTAAAAAGACTTAAAGCTTTAAAATTACGAAAAACTTTTAATAAAAAATAAGTATTATAGTTGCTATTATTTTATAAACACTATAAAATACGGCTTTAATTTAGCTACTATAAAGTTTTATAATTAAATAAATACTATAATATTAAAAATAGTAAGCTAACAAGCAAAACCTAAAGTATAAAAAAGCACTATTAAAAATAATAACTTTAACTAATATATTAATTTTAATTTTTAAACTATTATAGCTACTAAACTTATAAATATTTAAAGCAACCTAATAAATAATAGTTATATTTATATAAAATAAATTAATATTTAATATATAGCAACTAGCAAGTTAAAACATATTTAAATAAAACAGATTTATATTAAAAACTTTATTACTAGCTTTATTATAAGTTGTTTTTAAAACGCTTTTACTAGTTTTGCTATAAGTTATTATATAGCTAGTCTTGCTATAAGTTATTATATAAACAATAACTAATATAACTATACTAATAAATAGCATAGCGCTAATAGTTACTAAAATATTTAAAAAGCAATATATAAAAAATTATTTTTAAAAAAGCTAAACGCTTAAAAATAACATTTAAAACAACTAAATAACCTTTAAAAATATAATAATTTATTTATTAAATTAATAAATAAATTTAAAACCTTGTTTGCATTATATAAGCTAAATAAACTAACTAAGTTATTTAAAAAAAAGTTAATAACTTTAAAAAACAAAAAAAACCTAATAATATACTAATAAATATTAAACCTAGTTTTAAAAAATATTATATATATAATAATAAACTAGTAAACAAAAAGGTTAAATATGCGCTTAATAAAGCTATTTATAGTAGCTTAGTATAAATATAAGTAGCTAATATAATATATAACACTATTTTTGCTATATGCGTTAAAAACATAGTATAATAAATAGCTAAAATAGCAATTTTTGCTTAAGCAAGTATAGTTGCTAAACTATTTAAATAAAAAACTTATAAAAAAACAAAAAAACTATAATAAAAGATTAATAATATAAAGACTATAATAATATACTTATAAGGGAATATTTAAAAGATATGCTAAAAACTTAACAATTTAAAAAACTAAAATAAAAGTTATTAAAATATAAACCTTATTATAAGCTAAGCAATTACTATAAAACAAGCTGCAGTTTAAAAAACTACTAATAAATAAAATAAAAACAAAGATAATATAAGTTAATTTTTATTTTTTAATAAATAATACCTTATTTAAACAATATAAAATAAAACTTTATTTATATATTAATTTACTTTACTATAACGTTTATAAAAATGTGTTAATTTATAAAACATAAAATAATCAGCTTTATATTAATATTATTATATATAAAAACAAAAAACAAGACGTTTTTTATTTTGTTTTTAAAAGAATGCATATAAATAAAAAACAAGACGTTTTTTATTTGTTTTTTTAAAGGAAAAGCAAACTAATATAGTAGATCTAAACGTAGATTTACAAGATCTATAGGTAGTTAGTATATAGTTATATAATTACTATACTTTTAAGCATCTCTATAAAGTAGCTCTAGCTATTAAAGGCTATCTTTTAAACCTAGATCAATTTATTCTATTTTAACTAACTAACTTAATGCTATTAATATTTTTTCTACTATATAAGCATTATATAAATTTTATATAGTTTAATAACCTATTAGTTTTAACACCTTATATATAATATAATTAATTATACGTTTTCCTGCTATTGGCTAAGTTATAACCCAATTTGCTACGGCACCTTAAATTGGCAGACAATAGGCCTTTGGCGCATTTGTAAAAAGTGGTAATTTGCAAGAAGTTGCGATTTTTTGCATAATGCATCCTGTACCGGGAAGATATCTGACATTAAAGCGATTTAGACAATCATACTATGGATGTATCTGCTTGTTGTAACTAGCCCGCTGACCTGTTGTTCTAACATGGGAAACCAGACCCTTGACGCCGTGCTGATGTAAATGCAAACACTCATGAATAAATCCAACCTGTCCGCTTAGCGTTGCACCTATTACCTACCATGCCCATTCACCAGCAAGCGTGTGATATGCATAACTACCCTCCCTTAGAATGCAGGGTCGGGCTGGTTCGAAGCCGACGATACTGCCCTTAGTTTGCCTTTGCGTCTAGGTGGCGGTGCTTTAGGCGGTAACTTCTTAGACGGGTTCACTGTTGCGGTCCCGTTAGGAACGCCAACGCTAGGCACACAATTGTCTACTATTGGCGTCGCTGATATGCACGGTGGCCCACGCCGACGTTTGGGTAATTCGGGCAGTGGTTTCTTTCCTCTGCTAGGTATCGGGGTTACCGACCCTCCCCCACTGTTCTTTGCCGCAATGCGGTTTCTTTCTAGCTCGGCTTCATCCTCAGCTTTCCGGCTCCGTGTCTGCACCCCTGGCTTCTCCATAACCGCAGCCACGTCAACAACACTAATGCTACTAGCAGCCTCGGTTGAAGACAAGCTAATACCGATAAGCTTGCGGGCAATCTCTCCAGATCCAGTGCCGTCCTCGAGGAGCCACTTGACTTTGGACACGCGGTCCACCAACCGTAGTGTCGTCTCGTCTGCGGCCTCGAAATGCACGTTTCCCGTGCCTGCCAACAGTTTCATGACCTTTTGTATCTCTTCCCTCTTGTAATGTGGTGGGTGGCTGAGCTGTGTGTGGGCAAGTAAAGGGTAGAGCACCCGCAGGTATGTGTGTCGTAGGGACGTCAACTCGTTGGGTAGGTCGAGCAAGTTGCGGATTATGACATCAACAAGGACTCGCAGGTCGTTTGTGTAGAAGTACTCGTAGGTGGCCTTGGTGGTAAATAAGAGATAAAGCAGCTTGAGAATGAGTAACTGCATAGATGTTTCGGTCTCACGATTGAGAAGCAATATGATATTCGAGCCGAACGTCTTGTAATGTAGCCCATAAAGGCTTAGGCACTTGACGACCCTGTTGGTCAGAGGCGCGGTCGGGGAGGCGGAGTCAGTAACTGCGGTCGCAGACGCAACCATGTACTGTTCGTTCAAGACTAGCTGTCTCTGTTGTAAGCTAACCACCCGAGTTCCGTGCAAGCTGGGAAGCGGTGGGGTTCTGAAACTTACAAGAACCCGGATGATGGGATAGAGGCAGGGATCGTGGACATCATCGGCGAGCCCTTCCACGAGCTGGAATAGAGAGGAAACAAAGGCGTCGTCCACTTGTATCAGATCTTGAACACGAAGCTGCTGGATCCGCGACGTCTCGTATATCAGCTCGAGCAACAGTAAATGTAAACCCGGGTCCTCCTCCTTCCGGCCGACGATGAGATCCACCAGTCGTTGAAAGCAGCTTTCGTCCACCATTCTTCGGAAAGTTGTCTCATCAGCCCTCCCGTCAAGCAGAAGGAAGCTAGCTATGGGATAAAGATGCGCGGGGTTGTCGTCTTGCAAGAGGCTGTAGATGATCTGTGTCCGCACGTATTCCGGATTGACGGCAAAGAGTCTCCCGTTCAGGAGATGCTGTGCGCAAGCCGCTACATCGTCTTCGGACAGCGAAAAGTCCCGGCGGCATCTCGACGCAAGGGACAACCATGCGCGCAAGGCGTTATCGATTTCTCCGTGAGCATAGGCGTCGCATTCTGTAGCGACTACCTTAAAGACTTCTGGGACGCACAACCCCAAATCCCGGTCAGTAAGGGAGAGGCGATGCAGAATAGCTCTCGACAGACGCACCATTCCACAGCTGCTCCTCGTTCTCAATCATCACCCCCTCGCCATCCGATTCGGCCATGGTGTAAGGACTGATGGTTACCTGAGATAGAGAGAGACAGAGAGAGAGATAAGAGAGAGAGAGAGTGTGTGTGTGTTTGAAAGGAAACGAGCTAGGTGACGTGATAAGCTCGAAACCTCATTACAAAAAGGAGCGATGTGACAACATGAGGGTAACCACCCCCCTTGTAACCTGAGGATTACCTATGCCAACCGGAGGGTTACCCTTGCAGCCAAGAACCTTGGCATGTACTTAAAAGTGGAACGGTACCTGAGGATTCTTAGTAAGTTTAGGTAGTGTTTGTTAAGTTAATTATTGTTAAAACTTAGCAATATAGCTAAAACATATGATAATAATATTATTATATATAAAAAGGGTTACTTTTTTTACTATAAAGTTTTTTTATATTAAATAATAATAAAAAAATTACTTTTTTATAAAAAAACTTTTTTTATAATAGTTTTTATTTTAACTATTATTTTTTATTATATAAATATTATATTAAATTTTTCTTTATAAATTATTAGTTTTAATATATTTTTTAAAAATAAACTAATATGCCCTTTTTATATATATTATATATATTATAAGTTGTCTTAGTATTTAATTAATTTCTATTAATTGTTATACTAAAATAGTAAAACAAGCGTAAGTTGCTATATCTCAAACAAGTTGGCCAGTCCGTCTACAACGTCCGGAGTGGTGCGCTCTGCCGCCCCTGTGCCGGCACCGAGCGAATCACGGTTTGCCGAGTCCGGGGCCGTCATGAATTTCTGAGCCATCGCGCTCCGTGTTGTCTTCTTCGAGGGTGTCTGGGACGCCGCAAACCCCACGCTTTTGTTCATTTTGCCCATCTCCGAGATGCTAACGCCCTTGAGGTCACGCAACAATTCCAGCATCACCGATCTTTGTGCTCGAGAGCCACTCCTGCGCATGAAATCGATACCTCTGTCTACATCGGCCGCCCTCATGCCCGGCAAGGAGACAAGCAAGTCGCGAGCAGCGGGGCTTATATGGCTATAGTTGACTACGATGGTGGCAACGAGTGATGCCAAATCTTTCTGCAGGTCAACGAAGTAGGGCTCGTGGAGAGAGGCAATGCAGGCCCGAAGCACCTCGGTCGAAATATACTCGCGAATTGCAACGCACGTGCCCGCTGGAACCCAGGAACCATGTCGTTCACCTTCACCTGCTGTAACAGTACCTGATGACCCCGGTAGGTCTGGTGCGGCGCCACCGAACTCGGGGACGATGGTTTTCAAGATGCGAAGCATGATAGCGCAGCATCTCGAGTCCCTCATGCGAATCACATGGGTGCAGAATACGAGAAGGGGCTCTGCGATGGACGAATGCATCAGGCAGAAATTTCGCAGAGAAGGGTAATTCTGCCCACTCCCGTCACGGTCTTCCTTGGACGTGCTGTGGATTGTCAAGCCATCAGGCTGTGGGGGGGGCGCCATCTCATTCTTCCTTGCGGGGTCGAGGAAATCCGCCACCAACATCACGGATGTATAAGTCAGTTGCCTGAGAATGCTTTCGGTCTTCATCTCCTCCGTCAAGTCATCCCCCGCAGAATCAATGACTTGCTGTTGATTGAGCTTCGTCCATTCACCGTTCACCCTGGAATCCATTTGTCGGAAACAGGCCTGAAGAATAGGGGGGAGAAAGTGGGCACGTAGAGGAATAGGACAGTTGTCGACGAGGTGCCTAACAAGATTAAGAAGATTGATCAACTGATGTGCCGACAGGCCGGACGCTTCAGCTAGGAGAGCGTGCGACAACGGCCCAGGGAGCTCGCCAAAGCCATAGAATTGCATATCAAGGCGGGTCATGCAGTATATGATAGCATAACAAGATTCTCGGATAAACCGGATAGACCCCCGGATGGTCGAAGCTAAGCCCTCGAACGTGTGTTTCTTTTCGAGCACACGGGCATAGAAATCGTCTTTGCTGCCTTCAGAGATGCCTGCCTGCCAGAAACGATCTGTGAGGATACGACCAACTAGGCACTTCATCTCCGGTGGGAGGACGGTCCAGTTGGAGGGAGAATGCGAGGCATGTGCATGGCTGTGAAGTCAGCTGGCGTGTTTACCGCTCTCGGAACGACGCACGCACCTGAGGAAGTTGAGAAGCTCTGGTAGGATTATGGGGAAGTAATCCCGCCACAGAACGGATGAGACTTCGAAGGCTTGCTCGGTCTTTTCGACCTTATCGACGGAACAGGTCAGGAACGATTTGGTTAGTCGTAGAGGTAGATGCTAATTAGAGGTCAGCCTATGATACACGGCACATACGTCAAGCACGCTACAAAACAGACTCACGTCTTGTCGCGCTTCTAGCTCGACTTGCAGCGCCCGGCCCTCCTCATCTAATTCTATTGCCCCCCAGTCTTCAATCTGGTGCATCCGCTTCCGGGAGATGTACTCTTGAGCTTTATCTAATGCCATAAGTTCACAAAATGTAGCGTGCGAACTTAGACTTTGTTTTAGTCGAACGTCTTGCCACTGGCTCTTCACGGGGTCCAGGAACGCCTCAAGCTTCTGCACCTTTGTGGTCCTGTCAAGAAGATGAGAGCGATGGCTGGTGGACAATTAGCGGTCGCTCAGAATGGCCGGGATCAGTGGGGGGTTTGGCCATTACATAATAGTGAATAGGAATGTCCTATAAGTAATTTGTCGCCTCTCGTCCAGCGTGCCGGACGCGACCATTTCGTTAATCTTCGAGGCGATCTGATCGTAAACTTCCTGATAGCCCTGTCAGCTAGTTTCTGGCTTGGAGTTAACCATCTGGAAACTTACCAGCAGGTGATCCGGCATTTTGGTTGCTAGTCTTTGAAGTTCAACCATACTTTCTCCTTGAAGATCCTTGACGGCATCGGTGTATAGTTTATGCCCAGGATGCGGAGCCGGCCAGGTGACGAGGATGTGCTCAAGCACCCTAAGCATAAACGACACGTCGCGGTCGAGCACCGAGGTCGAAAACGCCACAAGAAGTTGCAAGACCCGTCTGCGTATAAGGGGATCCTACCCAAACATGCTTAGTGACTAAGAGACCCTGCGTACGGGATAGGAGCAGAGACATACTTCGAATTTCATCTCGAGGAGACGATTACACCAGGCCTGCAAACTAGCCTCAAGAGCGCCGAACTGATGTGTTTTCGCGCCGTATAAGTACTTATCTAACCAGGACGCTGGGGGGTTTAACATACTTCTTTTCGAACGTCACTCCCCGGTGCGGTCCGTGATTTGTTATAGCCCTTGAGCGCCGCTTCGATGACGGTCGCGCGTGCGTCCACTTGCAGCACTGGCTGAGAGACCTTTGAATAATTTGCCACTGAGATAGGTCAGCAAGGCGTGGAGATGTACATCGGAGACCACTCACTGTCGAAAGGCGGGTTGTGATCGTAGAGATGCGTCAGGACATGTTCGGTCTGCCCAAGAATATGCGACATGGCCTCAGATACTTTAAGGGCGACGATGAGCTCGATAACTTGAGAGCTATAACGCCTGTAGTTGCCCAGAAATGCGTGGCGTTCGGGGATGGTGTCGGTGTCTTCTATGAGTAGGCGGAGAGTGGCATCGTCGGTCTCTTCCGGCAGACTCTCGTATCGAACTAGTCTGGCACTACAAATCTCCAGGAGCGGACCGATCACCGCGGGTGTGTCCGCGATGTTGGGGCCAAGGCTCTGATGGCCCAGCAAACGCGTCCATGTAACGAGCACAGGTATGGAAACGACAAGACTTTCGCTCCGGGTGACTAGGAGGAGCAATTGCAGGAGTCCCATGAGGTCGGCCCGTGACCGGTCCCTGGGTAGGGACGAGAACCGTCGCTCAAGGTGGTTACCGAGGAAAGAAAGAAGCTAAAACCCCTAGTCAGTACCGTAGCCGGCAAATACCATTCCCGCGACATACCTCGGAGAGCCGCTTTGACAGTTGATACTTGTCGTCATCGAGGTTTTCGGAGTCAACAACCGACCATTCAAAGAGTTCTCTGAAGAGCGCGACGTATTGGGCATCATACAGCGGAACTACTAGCTCTAAGAACTCTTCTTCGTCAAACGAATTGCGAGAGTATAGGGCATGCAAAGCCTCCAATGAAGCCTGGTTCGTTTAGCGGCCGCGCATACAACGAGTTCCAGCGGATGGCATAACTGACCTTTTGGACCTCGATATGCGAAGCGCGAAGGCCTTCGCAGATGACAGGTGCGGCGCCCGTCCTGGCAACCGACTTGGGAATGACCCAGGGAATCAGGGTGGCGAGGACAGAAGCGCCCCGAATAGCACAGCTACGGAGGTCCTCGTTGTTCTGAAGGTCCCTCGATAAACAGTGCCGGAGCAGGTCGACGATGCGTGTCAGCCAGCCCTCCTCACCACAGCGTACGTCGGGACCTGCCTCTCGGTTCGGGAAGGCTTCTAAAAGAACTGCAGCAGGCGTAAATATTTCAACCGAGGCTTTGCTAAGAATCTTCTCGCGAACCTGTACCACCACGTCGTCGCCATTGAAGATGTCGTCGGATAAGGATTCTAAGATGGCCAAAACCAGTTCCTTGTGGACGGCAGAATCAGGTACCTGCCACAACTGAACAAGCAGCGCATCCATATCCATCCAGTCTGTTCCCCAACTTCTCTTAGCAATCTCAACCCACAGTTGAGCTATTTTGTTTCTCAAGTACGTTGGATCTCCTTTGGTAACGTCGCGTGAAAGCCGCAACACCCAATTGCGCAAAGCTTCGGTTTCCGGTACATCGTAGCTCGTCCACTTGTGCTTGATGGCATGCTCCAAGAGGGAGAGAGCGTAGTGTCTGACTATCGGTGACTGGGCCTTATCAGTGGCTAAGTAAAAACCATGCGCAGGGGCTATGGCAGAATCTTTGAGCGTCTCAAGGAATGATTGGGCGTCTTTGCGCTCCGCGTTGAGAGAATGTGGGTTATAGATGACATCGAGGGCCCTATGGATTTTCGGCACGAGTTCGAGGCTTTGGCTCTGAGCTGGATCAGTGGGCATGAAGGCGGCCTGGTTGCCTGTCCCCGTACTTCCATTCATCGGTTGCGTAGCCATGGTGGCCGGGAGCAATGGTGGCGGGGGGTTCCGTTTATGTTGAATTTGCCGGCGATGAGTTCGATTATGGGGCGAGTAGCACTGGTGCTACATATACTCTGTCTTAGATGAGAATCATCGGGAAATATGTCTTACAGCAAAACCTCGGCTTGGGGCAGGTCGGAAGCAAAGATGGAGTACCCAGATGGAGAGTTCACATAGAGAGGAATGCTTCTAGATTGTGAATCCTGGCTCTGTAGGTGTGCCTACCTCACGGAGGTAATCAGCACACAATTAGAGTACCTACTTGTAGTCTAGGTCAGATCATATATGGGTTGGTTGTCCTGGTAGGTTCTCTTTCGCGCGACTATAAAGTTCTTTGGAGAATGCTGGCGTACCAAATTCTATCTATCAACACAATTTATGGTCATGTCATCTTGCATGCCTTAGGTATTGTATATTGTAATTTATATATTTATAGGGAAAGGTTAGGTTTAAAGGCTATTTAATACCTATTAATACTTACACTAAACCTTACCTAGTAAAACTAAACAATTATATATTTACATTATATATAAATGCTTATAAACGTTTTAAAGTATTTATATTTAAAGTAGTTTTATTTTTTTTAATTTATTAGAATAAAATATTAAATATTTAAAGATTTTAATAAAATATGTTTTAATTAAAGGGGGTTTTTAATATAAATATGTTTTAACTTATAACTTTTAAAATATTTTATTTAATAAAAGTATATTAGTAAGCTAGTTAGCTTAATATATTTATAAACTATTAAAATAATTAATATTATTTAAATAAGTTTAAACTTATTTTTAATATTATAATATATATATATATAGTTTACTATTTTAAAAATACTATAAATTAAATATATAAGCTTTATTTATAATAAATATAATAATATAAAAAAGTTTTAATAATATAAAGCTTTAGTATATAAATATTATAATTTATATAAAACTAATTAATTTTTATATTATATTTAGTAAATAATATATAAGTTATAAATATTTAAAAGTTTTTAAATATTTAATTAAATAAACGTTAATAATTATAAGTTTTAAAAGGTACTTTGCTATTTAAAATAAAGTAAAAAACTTATAAGATATATAAGCTACTTTAAATATTATAAAGTTACTTATAAAGCTTAATAATTTTAATTTTTTATAAAGCTTTATATACTTAAAACAATAGCTTTTATATTATTTATAGTTTTTAGTTAATTTATATAGCTATTTTCTATTTTAGTATTAAGTATTTTATATTATATTTTAATATTAAAAACAAGAAAAAACAGCTTTAAATTTTAATAAATTTTATTAAAGCATTTAAAATCTTTTATTTAAAAAGAATTATAGTAATTTATATAACTAAATAATAGTATTTTAATATTATAAATATATTTTTTAAAATTAGGCTTTATTAAAAGTTTACTTTTTTTAAAAAAAAATATAATAAAATATATATATAGTTTAACTTATTATATTATATAAAAAAATAAACTTTATTTTTATAATAATTAAATAATAAGCTTTTAAAAAACCAATTTAAGGTATTTAAAACAATATATATTATTTTACTTTATAACTTTATAATTTATAATATACTAGCTATATAAAGGAAAACTTTATAGATAAAAAGTAAGCGCACGTCTTTACAACAACCTTAAATACACTTCATAATAAGCTAAGCTTGTAACCGTGGTAGGGTTGCGTCCACGATTCTATTCTACCTTGCCTACTAGGTATACCGCCACGTCATGCCAGCAAGCATGGCTGCGCGACCTCAGAGCATCCTATGCTTGCGATCCCTGGTGCTGGACCTCCCCCCCAGCTGCGTCGAATTTTGTCCGGCACACCCCGATTACTTCGTGATCGGTACCTACAACCTTGAGAATGAGGAAACAACAGCCGACAAGGAGAGTGATAACCTCAACACGGATGGTGACCGCATAGTTATGAAGACCCCTCAGAGCCGAAATGGCAGCCTCGCCGTGTACCGAATCGCCGGGGATACCCATGAACTGTGAGCTACTCTTTTCCGTGTTCCCGTCCGGCATTGTGCCCTAGCAATCCTCAACTTACCGCTCAGGTTACATGTGCAGACAGTGTCTTACCCGTCTGCTCTGCTCGATCTGCATTTTCACCCCCATCAGGATAAGAATGAGATCTTTGCAAGTATTTCAAGTAACGGATCACTCTCCTTTTTCCAGCTTGCGCCGAATCAAAGGCCTTCGCGTCCCTTAGTTGAAATCGCTACCCATAAACCATTAGGGGGGGACGGGAACGCACTATTCCTTTCTTGCGCGTGGCACCCAAGCTTGGTAAATCTTCTTGCCATAACAACTTCGGACCACTGCGTGCACATTCTGCGGGTAGACGAGACTTGGAATACTCATCGCACTTCTTCCACTCCAATCACAACACATGCCCTCGAGGTCTGGGCCGTGGCATTCTCGCCAGTCGTGACCCTTTATGGCGACACACATGGTTCGGACTCGGAGACTGCCCAGGGTCTAGCAGTATACTCTGGCGGTGATGATGGGAAACTGCTAACAACGACTTGTGTTCTCGATAGAGGGCGATTTGGTGGCAGTGAAATCGATGAAACCAGTATCCACGCTCCTCATCAAACCATCAACACCCGAGGCCATACGGCGGGTGTGACTGCCATATTGCCGCTTCCCATCCCTATATCAGACAGATCTCATATTCTTATCACTGGCAGTTATGATGATCATGCCCGGGTCTTCTCAATACATCCCCAAGTCCATGGTGCCATGCTGCGACCACCGAAGTTGCTTGCTGAAAGGGATCTTGGTGGTGGGGTGTGGAGGTTAAAATTGGTGAAGGTGGAAGAAACAGACAAGAACCGTATTGTGACGCATAGAGAGTGGTCGGCATTGGTCTTAGCATCATGTATGCATGCGGGGTGCCGCATCCTCCGGATTACTGGCAGCTACGGCGAATCGCCCGAAGCCGAAGTAGAGGTCATTGGTCGATTTGACGACCACAAAAGTATGAACTACGGCAGCGACTACCAGCCGGGGACCGAGATTGGCAGTGATCCTTTAAGGTGTCTCTCTACAAGCTTTTATGATCAACTTGTTTGTCTATGGGAGTTTTAATAAATCTTGTTTTAAGCAATACTTTATATATAATAAAAAGTGAAAAAGTGTAAATTTAATATATATTAACTAGTATTCTATAAAAAATTTTAACTATTAAATAATTAATATAATGTTATTTTAAGCAGTTTAAAGTTTTTTTAAAATATAATATAATATTAAGTAAAATATTATTTATAATACTATATTTTAAAAATAAATTATATTAAATGTTTTTATTATTTTAATTTAAGCTTAGTTTTAGCTATATATTTTATATTTATAAAATACTTTAATTTAATATTATTAATAAAATATTTTATTTATTTATAAAAAAGCTTATAAATAAGAAAATACGTTATTAACTTTTATTTTATAGTTATAAAAAGTAAATATAAAAGCTATATTATATTTTATATAATTTCTATTATAATAAATAATAGGTTTACTTTAAAGATAACTAAGTAGTTACTACTAAAATAAAAGAGCGTTTAGCATATATTAGCAAATTAAGTAATAATTAATTTAGTATTAAAAGAATAAGCAAAGCTTATTTTAAAAAATACAATATATATAGTATATTAATTAAAAGATTAACTACGCGCTTTATAAATTGCGCTATAATTATTTTAGGTTTATTAATAACAAGGTTATATATAATAACTAATAATAAAAAAAGTGTATACTTTATATAAATTATATACGCTATATATTATTTATATAGCACTAAGTAAAAATACTTTAAAGTTGTTTAATAATTATAAAGTTAAAAATAAAGCTAAAATAAAAAGTATGCAATATTAAAAAAGTAAAAAGTGTAAAGCGTATTTTACTTATTGCTTAATTAAGCAATAAGTATAATTTACTTTATAGCTATTATAAATAAAGTATAAGTTAAACTGCTTAGTATATATATAACTAAAAATAAATATAAATATTGCTTAACTATAAAAGTTAAGTAATATATACTTATAAACTAGTTATATATATATATATTAATTAATTTTAAATATTTAATATATATGCTAGCTATGCTAATTTTAGCACTATTGTTTAACTTTTTACTTTGCTAAATATAGTTAATATAATTTATTAAAGTTATAAGCTTAGTTTGCTATTAAAAAACCAGTGCTTATATAAAATTGCTTTTTTAAAAAGCTAGCTTTATATAGTTATATAATATTTTTTTGCTAATTATATTAGTTTTTATTTAATAAGCTAATATTTTTTATATTATATACTTTTTTATAAATATTTTTATTTATTATATAATATAATTTAATAATTATTAAAATGTTTAACAACACTTGTATATTTATTAAGTTTTATATAAAGCTTGCTTATTTTTAAAACTAAAAGCAATAGTTTAAAATCTTTTAAGTTACTATTATTATTAAAAGTATTTAAAAAAATGTTAACTTAAATAAGTACTTTTTTAAATATAACCTTAAAAAAGTTTTTAAGCGCTTTTTTAAAGCTATTACGCTATAAGAATTTAACTATTATTATAATAAAAACTACTATATATATAAAATAAATCTTATACCTTTATAGCTAAATTAACTTAATGTAAATAGTTTTTTTAACTACTTTTCTCTTTTTTAACTAATTAAGTTTAATCTAGTACTATTTTTACTAATAAGTTATAATTATATCCTAGCTAAACTAATATAATAATTCTTTTAAAAACTATTTTAAAATTAAGTAAATAAAATAAATAAAATAAATAAAATAAATAAAATAAATAAAATAAATAAAATAAATAAAATAAATAAAATAAATAAAATAAATAAAATAAAT